>CAMOHE010054203.1:0-171238 GCA_946598075.1 Artocarpus hirsutus | reverse complement strand
TTTTGATGCTGAAAATTATTTCATATTAAAGAATAATTTTGTTATCCAAATGTCAAATTTTGGCATTGGTGGAGAAGCGTGGTATTATATTGGAGATTCGCCTACGATAGTTCATAGAGTTAAAAAGTTGGGAACATAGTTTGAATTAAAAAAAAAAAAAAGGTAGAATTGGTTTTGCGACAATGTTTTTTTTAATTTGTTATATTGTTTTAAGTTTAAATTTATTACAATATTTTCTCTCGTAGAATTTGAACTGTTATACTGTTTTAGGTTTAAATTATTTTTAATCGGTCTTCCGGCTTTGCTTTACTAGTCGTGAAAGTGGCATAAAATCATCTTATTCTTGTTATTTTTTGCTCAAACTTTGGTAGGAAATCTTACGGCTCAGATACTTCACTCCTTTCGTATTCGATGCCCTGCTTTTTGTCTGATGAAAGGGGTAAAAAAGGCAATGCACAAAACAATCATTCTTCACGTTACAAGTCCGTTTGTCAAACCAGGTAAAGAGACATGCCTCGCATCGCCCACTGTTTACTGGCGCAAAATTTAGGAAAAGTTTAAAAGAGAAAACATGTTTCAGTCCAGGGAAAAAATGTGGTATTGGTTTCACCAATAACCATCACAGTAGTTGATGAAAATTGAGAACAAATGGTCTAATTCATTCCTTTCCTTAGATACCCAATACTAAGCTTAATCAGATTACTTTTGCTTGTTTGAGAATGACGTGGTTTCATTGGGTTAGCTTATTTTATCGAGTATTTGGTACTGTTACCTTACGAACTTGTCACACAGTTGTAATTTGTTTTCTAAACTTTTAATTTTAGCAAGTTGTTTACTAAACTTAAAAATTTTAGCAAATCATCTTGTTGATAGCAATTTTTTGTTTTTGACGAAAATTTATATGTGATTTTTACATAGATCGTTAATTAAGGGTATAAAAGAATTTTTTTCATATAAATGTTAACCTAAATTTATATTTTAACTAAAGTTAAAATCAAAATTTTTAATTTTGATGAAAACTTAATTAAAGATATTAATCAAAATAAATTTGAGTCAAAATATATTAAAATAACCATTTACATCAATAATCAATTGTTTATGTATAAATTACATATTAATTTCGGTAAAAAAAAAAACTAAGGTGGTGTTTGGAAGGTAGTGGAAACTGTTGGTTAGAACATTTTTATTGTAGCATGTGAGAGCTTTGTATTGTAGCAAATTTTTTTATTATTACTGTAGTATGTGAGAGCTTTTTACTATTTATAACTGAGTTTGTATTGAAAACTACAATGTGTCAAACATGGGGTAAAATTGTTATAATAAGTATGATTTGCTATAAAATTATAAATTAAATTGTCAAAATTAAACATATTATAAATATGTGCTGAGTTTATAAAGTAAGAGCGCCAAATATTCTATTTGATTTACCAAGACCTTGCTTTCACTCGCTTGGTGGGCTTTGCACTAGAGCAGCGACGCATTTCCGCATCGGGTTCGCTACTGTGCCTTTACGCCGCAACTCGCACTGGCACCTCCCAAGTCCCACCACGATATAAGTTCGGTATAATAAAACCAGCTCGCTCACAGTCACAGTCACAGTCACGGTCACGGTCACGGTCACGGTCAGTCTCCATTCTCTTTAGAAGAAACACTCTTTACTTTCTGTCTGCATTTTCCCACTCTTAAATGGCTTCCAAGACCGCCCAACTTATTGCTTGGTCTCTCCTCTTTCTTTCTTTTTTCTCGTTCTTATTCCTTTTTTTTTCTTCTTTTTCTTTCGTTTTTTTCCATGCTGTTTTTACTCTCTCTAAGCTGGTGAAAAAAAAATTTTGGTGATTGAAAATGGCGTGTAAAAAAAAGGGGCTCAGGGGAAGACCGGCAACTAGGGCTGGGAAGCAACGAAGAGAAGGAACGGGTCTGCGTCGTCGAAGCTCTTCAGTCCAAGAAACTCCGCTCTGTCGTCGCCGGTAGCAGAAATTCCCTCGCCATTTGCGAAGATGGCAAGGTCCACTCTTTTTCTTCGCCTTTTGCTGCTTAACCAAAGTTTTTTCTTTTTTGTTTCTTACTTTTTTGTTTGATTGTGTTTATAGCTGTTTACATGGGGCTGGAATCAAAGAGGGACACTTGGACATCCTCCTGAAACCAGAACTGAGAACATCCCAAGCCAGGTTAAAGCTCTTTCCAATGTCAAAATTGTCCAGGTAATCAATTCCTTCATTTTTGGACAGAAAATTGCAATTTTTTTCATTTTTTTTCCTTTCGATTAAAATGGTTTTTTTCTTTCTTTTTTGTTTGATTTTGTAGGCGGCTATTGGTGGTTGGCATTGTCTGGCTGTTGATGATCAAGGAAGAGCTTACGCTTGGGGTACAATACATATATACACACACACACATATATATATTCCGTCTTTTGTTGTTTAGAGAGCCCATAATAACAAATAAAGTTCGCTACTTTATGCAACATTGTTACCGCAAAAAAAAAAAAACACACTCACACACACACATTTAGTTGTTGATCAATCGTAGGATAATTGAATCAGGTGGGAATGAGTATGGACAGTGTGGGGAAGAACCTGAGCGCAAGGGCGACACTGGTAGGCCTTTAAGAAGGGATATAGTGATTCCTCGGCGTTGTGCGCCAAAGCTTGTAGTTCGCCAGGTATTTTACTTATAAGGATGCAAATATATATAGATATATATATTGGTGGGGGTGGGAGGGCAGATGTTACTGTATTCTCAGTTTGTGTTTAAAGGGATATAGTAATAATAATACTTGCTTTCCTACTGTTTTCTCAATATGCACTCTAGTCATTGTTTTTTGTTGCCTGTTTGTGAATTGTACATAGATAGTTGGTACTTTGCAAGTAGCTGCTAAGGAGATTATTTCAGCTCCATCTTTTTTACTTTTGGACATTTTGAATGAATATTCTCAATATCACCCCTCGCCGTCTTTCATTGGCCTGTATTGTCTTTTCATGCGACCATATAGTACTGTGCCTTGATGTAAATTGTGTGTTGGTATATTCTAAATATCACAGGTAGCGGCTGGAGGTACTCATCCTGGAGACATGTAAGGGTGTCTTTAAATTCAATGCGTACTTGTAGTTGTAGTAGATAACTCTTTTTATATGTGAATTCTTAGTTCATATATTAGTTTGTGATTATTCTTCTCTTTCTTTGTGAACTTTTATAGAAAACAAATTTCTGTTCCTGTTCGAGTGCAAGGTCTTGACACGGTCAGAGTGATTGCAGTGGGGGCGTTTCATAATTTGGCTCTCCAAGAGGAATGGGCGTGGGGTAACAATGAATATGGACAATTGGGGACTGGAGATACCCAACCCAGATCACAACCTATTGCTGTCCAAGGGCTTTCTGGTCTTACTCTGGTTTGTATAATGTTGTCTAAAAGTATTTGTGTTGTTTCCATCTTCTTTTAAAGTTGCCCCCTTTTCTTCTCAGGCATCACATGCCTTAAATAAGTGGCTCTCAATCTTTATGCGCATCTTAGTGAAAATAAGTCTTTGGTTTTTCTGTATTTTTTGGTTTGATGTTTATATTCTTTTTATATGTTTAGAAACTTGATAAGGTTGCTTTCTCTTCTCATAAAACAGGTTGATATTGCTGCTGGAGGATGGCATTCTACTGCACTTACAGATGAAGGAAAGGTAACTACTTTCTGTCTTCTTACAAAAGATGTGCTGTTCATCGATGTAGTTATTTTACGCTGATACATGACAAAGTGTACTCTTCCGCTTACTGCGTAAAGGAATTAGATGTAGTAGTTTGCTTTACGATTGTTTAGAGAATTTTGCCTTTTGGAATATTGGGCATTTAGCACCATCTCAAAATATGCACTGTTGAAGCTTGGAGGGTGTGATGCTTGCACAGAAGAGCATCTTCCTTTAATCTCCTTTCTATTGCTAAGAAGTAAAAGAGGTGCAAAAGCTGTAATCTTTTTCAAGTCTGCGATAATATTTCACTCATCTCCATTCATAATAATGAGAGAAAATGAATATGAAGGCGACCTATATCTCATTACCACATGCATGCGAGTGTGTAAATAAAGTTTGACATCTTCTGGTAATAATGAAACATTGTTTCTTGGACATAGATGGTGGATTGACATTGTTTAGCTGCAAATGTTGCACCTACACCCCAAATCTCTCCTTTTTCTTTCTTTTATTAATTTTCCTATTATAGATTTCACTATATCTTTATTTTACTCTTGTGCCTTCTAATACCAGGTGTATGGTTGGGGACGAGGGGAACATGGGAGACTTGGATTTGGAGATAACGACAAGAGCAGTAAAATGGTACCCCAGAGGGTTAATCTTTTAGCCGGAGAAGATATTGTTCAGGTACCATCAGTATCCTCTTTATTGCCCGTGATATCTTTGTAGGCTAGAAATAAATGGTGTCATAACTGTTGTTTTCTTATGATTTTGATCAAGTAACCAAGTTATCCATGCAGTTTTTTTTTTATGATAATTGAATGCAAGAAAATCGCCACGAGTTTCTTACTTGTTTTGAGTTGGCATCCTGTGGAGGCACTCACTCAGTTGCATTGACCCGCGATGGACGCATGTTCTCAGTAAGTGCTTTTGCTCTCCTTGTACTTTTCTTGTTTAGAACATCAACATTTTATTGCCTTTGACTATATAATTCTCCTCGTTATCATAGATTCGTCGAGTGTAAAAATAACCTACAGTCGGACCAAAATTTTCATTGATCGGACCGTTCACAGTCGGACCAAAATTTTCATTGATCGGACCGTTCAGAATTGTGTCTTACCACTCTACCATAGAATTCTCCTTCCTATTACTTCAAGCATTTGTTTTTTTTTTTTTTTTAATTTCCCCCCTCCTACCCTTCAAACTTCGTTGGTAGATCAAATCCTTTTCTCCCTACTAAATGGTGATGACATGTTTGTTTTGCCATCGGCAGTTTGGTAGAGGGGACCATGGGCGTCTAGGATATGGAAGGAAGGTGACAACCGGACAACCAATGGAAGTTCCCATAAACATCACTGCTTCCACAAACTCAAACGGAAGTGCATCCGAGGGATGTTGGATAGCCAAGCTTGTTGCTTGCGGAGGACGCCACACGCTTGCAATTGCGCAACGGAAGGACTGATTGAATCAAAGCATGAAGAAAGCTTAGAAAGGTGATAAAATTAATCAAACCCTTTTTTGTAGAAACTTGTGGGGTTCTCGTAAACTGTACTCTTTGAACTCTTTAACATCAATATAGAGAGAACAATGTAAGGATGATAATATTATTGGGATATAATAAGCATGCAAAAAGCTGGTACTGGTACAGGTCTTTGTTGATTTTCATAGTAAAGCAAAATTTTTACTTAGAAATGTCTGTCAACCAAGCTGATAGATACATATATACATACAAAAAGGAAGTCAGATGACAGATGGGGTGCTGGTCTTCTGGGCTTCATGACGCACGGAAATGCCACGGCGATAGTTATCTTCTTGTTGGTCGTTGTTGCGGTAACCTGGACCATGGCTGCTGCTGTACATCCCGCCGTGCAGGAGCACCACATAAAGAAACTGACTTAGCAGTGACATCACTATGAAGGCTTCCAATGTTTGCTGCCCAAAATCATTATTTTAGAGCAATAATCGTTATTATTATAGAGCAATAATAACGAAGAACATAATCAAATAGCTGTATAAAAAAAAATAATATTGAACTTTATTGAAACGTTGCGATTTATCATATTCTTAGGGATGTTGCACTTATTCTTGCGTTTTGCAAAACCGTGTTGAAAATCTTCCCAACATAATATCTGGAAAAATTTTAAGAGTTTATAATATGTTGGGAATAGCTTTAACTGTTTACACACAATAGGTGCACTGTCTCTGAAAATAGGTGGAAGTCATCACAAAAATGTTAGAATTTTTTTTTTAAAGAAAATAGGCGGTGACCAGTTAATTAAATCGATCAAACAATAATTAACGCAAGTCGATCAATTGATTGACCACTAAAATTTAGAATATTTACTAAAACAATACTTAAAAAAGACATTTTTCTACATATCCCAAAATATAGGAGGTTTGGGTGTATATTAAAAAAAAAAAATTTCCATAAGCACACCCTTACCAAGCGTTTTCCTCTGCGTCCACCTAATATGATTTCCTTACATACAAGTCTGTTACAAGAAAGCAACAATTAGGCAAAATTGTAACACATAAAAAAAGTACTTTGTAATTTCGTCTTGGAATAAGGACTAATTAAGTGGAACCAGACAACATACCCAAAAGCAAGAGCTGTTAAAGCCCAAGAAACGAGTGCCAACGCAGATGCAGATGCCAAACTCTCACCACGCCATGCCCGCAGGTGCAACAGCCCTGGCAGCAGAGAGCAAGCACCCACCACACCAGCTATCAGTGCAAACATCAACATAAAGCTCGTTGATGGATTTCCACCCAAATCTGTTTATATTTTATCCAAACGACACAAATTATACATACCCAATTCTCAAAAATCCTAGCTATAGATATATGTATGTATGTGTGTGTGTGTGTGTGTGTGTGTGTGTGTATAGAGAGAGAGAGAGAGAGAGAGAGAGAGAAGGCATACGGGGATGGTTCTGCTCTCCGTTGATGTACTTGTCAAGGGACCATCCAGCCAAACCAAGCACAACCAGATAGACTACCAAGTTGACTACTAAAAGAGGACCCAATAAGTCTCTAACACCCCTCCCATGCGCCATAGCCGAGCTAGTAGCGTTTTACTTGTAGCAGAGGCAGAGATTTATTGAGCAACCAAAAAAGGGGGTTTTTGAACAGTTTTTGGAGTTGGTGAAGGACAAAAAACGTAAAAGGTTTTTGCTTACGGCTAATGGTTGCAAGGTTTCTTGTTGGAAACTCAACTGTAGTTGTGCCTTTCACGTGAAGTGTTCGGCTTTCCTTACAAAGACATGTCTGTTTGGAAACGTCCAAAAATAGTTGAGAGAGAGAGTTTAAGAGTCTATTTGCTATGCCAGTTTAACTTGGTATGGTTTTAAACTGATGTTTTTAAATTTAATTATATAGATTAAACGGAACCTTTAAAATATAAAGGTCTAATATGTAAAAACAAAAAATTGATGTTTATAAATACCATTTTAAATTATGATTTAGAAATAGAAAGGAAAATGAAAGGTTTTTATTGCAAAGAATAATTTAAAACGATAAAAATTTAAAAGAAGTGAAGTTCTTGAAATTGATAATGTAGCTTGTTTAAAAATCATCCTTTTCGTTATGATCTATGTTTTATTTTATTTGAATGGGTTTGAAAATAATGTTAAAACTTTAGTTAAATTTTAAAAATTATAATATATAAAAATTTTATATTATAACAAATTTTTATTTTTTATTATAGTATATAATAATTTTAACATGTAAAGATTAAAACTTTTTAATTTTAACAAATTTCTCAAAAAAGCTTCCATCAAACGCTGATTCAAAAGTAGAGGAATAGATTCAAGAGGTGAAAACCCACCCACCACATTAATCAGTAACAGATACACTGACAAATAAGTCATCTTTCAAGTGTCGGCTTTACTGTCGTTTTCCCATGATTTTATTTTTGGGCCAACAAAAAGACGCCAGATAAGAGCCTGAAGCTATTTGTTGCATTATTTGCACAACAGATGTTCACTTTTCTGACACGCGGAGATCATGAATTTATACAGCTGTACATCATTGGCCTTTCTTTCCTTAAAAGTGCCACGCCTAATCCTAAAAGACATGATGAGCTTGTTTGCTTTCTTGTTGGGCAATTCGTAACCACCAAATGCCTCTAGTTTACAACCTAGCTAAATTGTCAAGGAACAATTTTATTTCACAGTATGAAATTATAACCACATTATTAATAAAATAATAAAATATAGTTTAAAAAATATATTATATATTAAGTTATTGCCTATAATTTTTTCGGTTAAGTGTGTATGTAAGAAGTGGTAAGACCAAGATTCAACTTTGGTCGGAACTTATATATAAAAAAATTTTCAAAATATATAAAATAAGTTAATTTAATAAGTTAATTTGAAAATTAAATTTTTAAATGAGCATGAATATTACTAAAATACATATTTAAAAAAAAGTAATTTTCATGAAGAAAAACTTTAACGAAAAACTATCTTAAACATATAATTTTACAGTAATTGTTAAAAAAATTAACCAAAATAGTATCGAAGTTACAACAAAGATCACGTAGCAACAGAATTTTATTTTTGTGACAAACTATTAAATTACAACATTTTAGACAAACTATACAAGCCTAAGATTTTATGTTTTACCAAATTCGGGCATTAAATTATGGAGCAATTTTGGTTCAAAACCTTAAGTTATACGGATGTAGCTTTTTTAAAGAAAATCCTTAACGGTTTTCAAGTGATCGATCAAATAGCTATAGTAAAAACCCGGCATGCTAGATTTTTATATTACGACTATAGACACGGATCCAACACCTGCCTTAGTCCAATAAGCCACACAAGTCAGTATGACCTATAAAATGTCTTATGAATGTTTTTAGGCTTAATGGGCTTTGAACCAATTATGAGCCCACTAAATGAATTAAGAAAATAATTACTTAGAACTTAGTCCAAGAATCATGAATTTAGGAAATCTTTAACTTGGTTAATTACAGTTATATGGGCTTAGTAACGATAAGATAATTAATTAATTGTTTTAATTAATTAATTATCAATGTTAATACAAATTAAATACAATTAAGGAAAATTTGATTATTATGAGGATTTAAATTAGTAATTAATCCTTGAAATAGAAATAGTAAAATTTTTAGGATCCTTTGATAAAGGGAACTATGGTAAAATTCTTATGATTGTGCTACAAATTTTAAATAGCATAGAATATAGTTATTCTTACACACTCTTAATAGGTGTTTTATTCAGAATTGATCTTGATAGTGGCAAAGAAATTATTGACGAGTAAAAAAACCCACTACAAGAAAACCGGTAAGTAAGAATTTCGCTTACAGTATGGATAGTTTTAAATAATGTTTTCTAAAAGTAGTAATATGTTTTAATCATAATTGCATGCTCACTATTTTGTTTGTGAAACTTTTAAGGATAAATGCAATAAGAGACTCGTACAAACCTCTCGACTTAAGAGGAGGCTTAAGTTTTAAAAATAAGAATTTAATTAAATTATATCAAGATATTGTTGGGGCCTTGTAAACCTTAACTCTCCATCGATCGCACACAATTGGTATATTACTTGGCCCTAATAAAATTAATAAGACATTATTATAACTGAGCATAATCGGCACATGCATTTTTACCGTTTTATGTTACTTAAATAATTTGCATTATAGTTCCTACATTTTAAGTGAAAGCTCACTAAAAAATATTCATACTGTAAGTAAAACAATTTGTCACTAATATCTGATGAATGGTGGTAAAGCGACAAACGATCAGAGTGAAGTGATGGAAAATAGGTACCACACGCTTTTATTTTCTACACTTAGTTTTGTTAAATACGCCTCTTATGGGATAACATGTAAAATGTATTACTTTAATATGATGTACGTTTTGGGATGACTATTGAATCACTACCATATATCACTATTTTTGTTGCAACAAATATATATATATAATTTTAAATAAAAATTAACTAGTAAAAAATATTTGCTAAAATTACGTAATCTAGATAAATGTACATTTAAGTAGTTATGTAATGGCTATGTAAATAGGGTTGTTACATTTTATTATGCATAATATGTAATTTTTGGTTATTAGTGTATGGTGAATATGTTGATTATGTTTTGTTATTATGTTGTTATTATCATGTTATTTTTGTTATTTCTTTAATATGGTTGATGTAGTAAAATACATTATAATACTATAATTTGTTTTTACAGACTAAATTGCAAGTAAATGCAAAGCCACAACGAATCAAATGAGCAACCTATCAAAGGCAATCATCTTACTCGCAGCATCAACACAAAAAGGTAAGATAATGTATACACTTTTATTAGATAATAATATTTATAAACAAAATATCAATAATTAAACTCTAAAATCGATAAAACATTACAGATGAACCCCGAGACATGCCAACCACAGTTTTGATCAATAACTGTCATGACCGACATTTTCTTTAGGGTAGGTATTGGGCCAACGAGGCGGAGGTTGCATATGTAAATATGTTATAGTCCTCTCCTTGAATATAATCCTATTTTATAACTATTTTTTATTAATTAATAAATTTTTTACTCTTAATTATAGGGCTAGATGGTTGAAGAGAGGCAAACTCAAGTATCGCAGTCCAGATCCTGCTCTTCCACCCATGTCGTCAATGAGGTTGCCATTTTTTGGAATGTGTTGGTGTTGCTTAGGGGTCATTGAACCGAAGAAGGACCTAGACCAAGTTAGAGATAGTCAGGTTCTAGTTCTTTATCTTCTATATCACAATCCAGGTTCCAGTAGATGCAGTTTCCTCTGGATGTGCAACAGTGGCTTGCACAAATGTAGATCGAAAACTTGAAGATGGTTGCTTAAATGTGGCAATTCAATCTAGGACTTAGTGTTAATATCTCACCAAACCCAACAAGTGTTGTGCCACTTGTTGATGAAGAAGAGGAAGAAGATGAAAATATAAACTCAGGGGATTAGACTCGATGTATTTTATTGCTATATATATATATATATATTACTATTAGACCATGTAGTGTGTGTTTTATTTTGTGTTGCTTTCATCATTCAAATGGGACTTTCACCTGAGAGCCTATTCTACACATGAAAGGTAAATATGAGAGTTACAACCATCAAATAGTACTTTTGTTGGAGAATGCAGCCCATCTTTGATTTAGGAGTCATGGAGACCACTTGTAGATCTTAACAATTGTGATTTTTGTTAGAAAAATATGACCCTCTTTTTAGCGCTAAATTGTTGACGATAAAAATCTGCCAAGCTCAAGATGATGGCAATAAACAAGTTAAAGCAAATCGAAACAACTTCAGGGTAATAAATGTGAGAAGTATAGATGGAAATAATCAAAGCAATCAAAGAAAAAACACCATAAATTTATAGCGGTTTGGCCTGAAACAACCTACGCGCACTTGGTTTGTTTGCACTCTTTCTAGAGATTGATTACATACTTAAAGCCTCACTTAAATAACTCTTAGAACAGTAGGCTCTCATAATGATTTTGGCATAGTAACAACTCAAGACCTCTTTCTCTTCATCTTTCCTCCCTCTACTTATAGGACTTTGAGGATGCGAAACCGTTTCCTATGGATAACCGTCTCTTTCATGTTCTAAGGGTGCAAATCCTTCCTTCCACATGGTGATAACTGTTTTCCCATATCCTTCATTCTTGATTTTATGGTCTACGCACTGGATGAGATGCGAGATGGTGGCTATTTAAGTAGTTACCCTGAAAGATTCAAACATAGCAAGATGAAAGCATAAAAGGGTTACCCTGCTCTCCCGCTAAGGGGAATTTGGCCTTGCTCGCATATGGAGCAAGGATAGCATGGCCTTGATTGCATATTGAACAAGGCCATGGCCTTGGTCGCATGGTGAGAAAGAACATGACCTTGCTCTCATGTTTATGGCCTTGCCGTCATGTTGGAGAGAGACCTGACCTTCCAAGCAAAGACATGGTGTTGCTCTCATGTTAAGGAGGGGCATGACCTTGCTTGGCTGTTGAAGCAGAATATGGCTTTATTCGTAAGTTGAGCAAGAATATAAGCTTACTTACAAGCTGAAGAAGGACATGGCCTTACTGTTATATTGAAGACGGCATGGCCTTACTCTCATGTTGAGAAAGGACATGACCTCTCTCGTATGCTGTCTAAAGGATTTAACCTTGGCCTTGTTTTCATGTTAAGCAAGGACATGACCTCTAGCTCATCCTTTCCCTGTCACCATTAACGTCTCTTAAATAAGGTAAAAAAAACAATGAATTGAGATCTTAGCTTATATATCAATGATTTTGAGTGTTGATCTTGACTTGTTAAGTTCTGGGTATATATACACTTTCTTTCTGTTTATTTATTATTTTTTTATTCTCATCGTTTGACAGACGAAAAATAAGTTTTGTTCACAAATGTCGAGGCGCGTTGGGTGAAAGCGAGAGTATGAACATGATGTCAATAGTTACGGGCACAGGGAAATATATATATTTAAAAAACAAAATAAAAAAAAAAAGACAATAAAATAATAATACGAAAGTAGCTTCACATAACACGATGAAAATTTTACAAACGCACTGGAAAATAAGAAATAAATTTACTTGGCAAAAGGACATTACACGAAAAAAGACTAGGATCTTCATTAAAAAAAAAAAAGGAAAAGAAATCAAATAATCCTAAAAGAGTTTCATTTCCAAGACACGGTTCCAGTATTCTAAGTGGGTGTTTAAAAGAGTGGTGAAACAGAAGATTTTATTGTAACATGTAAAATTTTACACTAAGACTGTAGCGTGAGCTTTTTACTATTTATGGTGGAAACTGAGTGGTTCCCGCCATTACCAAACGCCTCAACATTTTACTTCGTTAAAAAAGAAGAATATGGGTAGAAATCTGAAAATTGAAGCAAGAAAGACTGAAAACAAAAGTCAAGCATAAGGCGTAAAAGATTACTTTCATTAAGGTATAGTTTGCTAATGGAATTTCGTGGCAAATTATCTTTAAAATACAACGGACCCTGAACTTTCTTTGAAAAAAATGTTATAAATCGGTTGCACCAGCACCGTGGCCTTTGGCGCGGTGGCATTCTACTATTTTTCACCCAAAAAAAAAAAAATGTTTTTATATTTCATATGTGACACTTGGCTCCAAATACTTGAAAAATATATTATAATCTCTTTAGCACAAGAACCAAAAAAAAAAGGACCTAACATTATTTGCACGAATACAAAGCAAAACTGTCCAAAAATGGGGAACAAGAATAAAAACCTAATTTCATATATACATATTTTTGCTTTTCCAAAAACAGAGAATGCTCTCATTCTACACGAGCCTGCCCAAAGCAAAACTGCCCAACTTGTTGTATCCTTGTTCCTACATCTATAAAAAGCTTTCGGCTACTAGATCGTTCAATGGAGGCTCGACAATGAGGAATAAAGAGCTTAAAACGACAACAAAGACACCAAACAAGAACAGAGATTTGCAAGGATCAGCTTGTCGTTTTACAAGTGTTATTCCTTCTTCTTGTCCATTTCTTGGAGCCGCATCACCCAGTTGAAGTGTTGGGCATGCAAGGAAGCCATATGCTACGCCAGTAAAAGCTGCTCCAAAATGTGACCTATTCAAAAGGAAATAAATTACACGTGTACTTTTACGTTCACCTCTAAATTGAGTTGTTCATGATGATGATATAGAATAACTTCAATTCCATGTCTTTCTAATTGAGTTTCTCCATCCATATATTTCATCTCTCAAATGAAAATTGACTTGTTAGGATATAATTGGTAAATCATATTTGAGTTAGTTGTGCATGTCTTGTTCTACCAATTTGATTTTGACAAGTGTATTGCGGTATTAATTGGTATTCAAGATTGTGATGAATAATGTCAAGCGACGCCTATAGCGATCAGTATATTATAACTTAGTGACCACAAATAGGATATGCTTTCTATTGGTGCTAATGTTTAGCACCAGTAATGCTTGGAATTTTTTTTCCAAAATCGCTCAATAAGTTAGTATCTGTAGCATGCCCATTAAAAAGTCTCTGCTTTAAAAAAGTACAGAACTTACCACTCATCAATTGGACAAAAATGGGTCAATATCAGGCCAAGACCTGTAGTGACTATCGCCTTTTGAAACATACTCTCCGAAACATCCTTTGCAATTATATCTTTGTTTTGAGTCTGATAAATCAGCCAAGCTCCAATTACGGCATATACTGGTCCCTGTCAACATAAAGTAATGGGCTTAGTTCACGTTACAAAATGATATGAAAAGTGAACAAAAAAGACATCAAGGATACCAATCAAAGCTCAAAAATTAACAAACACCAAAAAAAAAAAGAAAGGAAAAAAAAATTCAGCAACAAATTTTTCCTTTCAAAAGGAGTAAATAAGGCTCCAAAAATTTTATGCCTAGTAAAATGAGAATGAGATAATATTTGAAAGTGTCATTTTTTGGTAGGAATACCCACCGGTAGTATATATTTTCAAACTATTAGATCTGATCAAAATCACTTTTTTTTGACAAATTTATTAGATACTTATCGGTAAGTTACTTTATCAAGAGAAATCTCCTATTTATAGAGAAATTAAAAAAAAAGGTTTTTTAGCTGCTTACTGTCCCACCAACAGTTGGGTCTGGTGTGTGAAGATAGCTAATCAAGTTGCAAGAGATTCCGCCAAGAATGAAGATCAAGATAAAAGTAAATGAACCATATGCTTTGCAGACTTTAGGCCCAAATGTGAGAAGCGCCCAACAACTAAGAGCAATGTGAAAAAACCCCGAGTGCTGCATGTACAACATAAGAATTTTCAAGCAAAATAGACAAATAAATAAATACAAGCTTATAATTAAAAATTATACTCAAATTTGAAGGACAACCTTCCGTATTCAAACAACTATGGTATAGAAACATAGAATTTACTTCCCTAGAAATGGAACGACTATCTCTTTGACATGCAAGAACAACAAAGTTAGAGCAATTTGTTAAAATTTGGTAAAGAACTAATTTCATTTTTAGTCCCAAAATTATATCTGAATCTCATTTTAGTCATTGTATTTTCAAATGTCTAAGAATGAATCCTCAAATTAGTCTTTTTATACATCCGACTATTAAAATCTCGATGAAAGAGACACAAATTTATTCTTAAAAGCCGTGCCCAAATACATAAAATTACAAATTTTAACTCTAGTAGGCCGTAAATGATCCGTTCTTGTCTTTTTCAATGAGATTTTAATAGTTGGATAGTTGGAGGAACAAATATAACTATCTTGAAAAATTTTCATAGATAAGCCCAATATGTTTTAAAACTCGGTGGGATTAAAATGAGATTTATCATATAATTCAGGGACTGAAAATTAGGATTAACCCAATTGGTAATTGAGGGAATGATTATAAACAAGGTAAATGTCAAAATGGCTACATACAGAATGGAAACACGATCCCAATTGTCAATCTTGTACCAGAAACATTGGCGTCACAAGCCTCCACCATTCTCCAACCAGGATCAAATGATTGACCTTTGCTCCATATAGTAATGGCAGAGAAGATAGCTCTAGTTCAGAGTTCCTAACTGGACTTGCTATTTCAAACAGAATAACTGCAATGTTTATAGAAGCCAATATGCTTCTGCACGCAAGATAATGAAATAAACAACTGTTAGAAACTAAATAATTATACTCCACTAGCTGATAATTATACCAACAAAAGTACTTCTCTTTGACAAAAAGTAGTGTTTTTACATTAAGTAAAGATCCGAGGTTTCATCGTCTTGTTGCAACATTTTAGACCTCTTCTGAACATTTTTTCTTCTATGGTTCACGTAACTCGTCGTTTTCGCTTGAATCGCTTCGTTGCCTCTTTCGGAATCTTCGTTAGTAAAGAATGGTTTTGAAACTGCACTGCCTTTGATTGAATCCTCATCAAAAGAAGACGATGTTGTCTCAACGAGCTTCGCATTATCTTCTTCCAAGTTTGCCTCAGAATTTGCTAAATTTTGCAACAATTTTGCCAGTTATGTTTTGTCTCCAATGTTTGGAGAAAAAGCTTTGGTTGTTAGATTTAGTTTTTACCTTTGACAAGCTTGTCAAGATAAGCATCTACAATTTCCAAACTCTTCTTTGAGCTTGATTGATTAGTACTGCTTTGTATTGAAAGTTCAATTTTGTTGTCATCTTTAAGTTTTCCAAAATAAGATGACAATGAACTCAGCTGCTTGTCATTGGGGTTAGAACCCGACGAACACCGAAATCTGCTCTGCGAATCGAATCCTGAAAACGATCTTCGACGGTGTTCGGAATCACAGGACATGGTCTGCAGAGCAGTTGCTTCAGCCGCTGTCCTAAAAACTCTCTCGCTCCTATAGGCTTTCTCACTCTGTCTTGTGATACATTTTACTTGTTGAGTTTGATTTCTGTAAGGCCTTTTGTAGCACATTGGAACAACTGAACTCAGCTGCTTGTCACTGGGGCTAGAATCCGACGAACACTGAACTCTGCTCTGCGAATCCAATCCTGAAAACGATCTTCGACGGTGTTCGGAATCACAGGACATGGTCTGCAGAGCAGTTGCTTCAGCCGCTGTCCTAAAAACTCTCTCGCTCCTATGGGCTTTCTCATTTTGTCTTGTTATACATTGTACTTGTTGAGTTTGATCTCTGCAAGGCATTTTGTAGCATATTGGAACAACTGACATGTTGGTCTGTTAAAACAAAATAAAAAGTAACAAATTAGTAACGTTCCCAAGTAAGAATATGAGCATTCTTAAAACTAGTATTGAAAAAAATAAACACTTCCATATAGTCTTCAATAATCAGAGTAGAATGCAAGCTTAAACTGCTTTGCTTTATGGGTTTGAACAGAAAGTTTAAATAGAAATTCAAGATCGTGTAAGAAAAAACATCATAGAAAAAATGTTTGAATTGTGGTTGAACATATAAAACAGACGGATCAAGTCCAGAGGACCATGATCAATATGTTGAGCCAGGAAAAAAAAAAAGTGTGTGTTTATGAATACACACATATCTGTACACCTAAATAACGTACTTCTTTTAACCATTTGAAAGCCAGAGACCTAAAAGAATTTGAAGACATGAAAAACTTAGACCGAGTGAACCCTAAACTGATAGAAAACAAACGACAGAAGCATATCCTCAGCTTTGAATACACGACATAATCATGACCCTTTAGTTTGTCTAAGACTCGAGAAACTCCAGAACAGGAGAACGTATAAAAGACCTTAACTCTTTATTTTTTAATAAATATACTTTTTCATTCATAAGTGGTAAATGATCATACTCATGTTCATTATATCAACTGAAACTTTCATTATTTTCTTCATTTTTTTTTTCTCTCACAAACGAAACAAACAAGAAAAGTAAGATCCAAAAGTGACATAAAAAGAGTACTACGTGGTTCTGAGTACCTGAACTTGTCTGTATGTCTGTCACAGTCTCACAAATCAAGGCAGCAAATGAAATATATTATTTTATGATGGAGAGAGAAGGTGGGTAATAGGGAGGTTGCTGGCATTGGTTCTCTAATCCTTCATTTTCTCATTAAAGGCTTTGCTGATTTTGTTTGGAAATCTCATGAGAAAACTTGAACAGTAGACAGGCACAAGATTAAATGATGGTCATGAAAACGGCCATTGGGAAAGCAATCCCAAACGTATCTTTGCCTTATCTATGATCGCCCATTCAGAAGTTGCCATGTCTGATGTACAAAATCTGCAGCCTCGATTGTGGTATAGAATCTCCCGAGCTGAAGAGGATTTTTTCCAAATGGGCCCACGTTATATGGGCCTCAATATTCTTTATGGTGGGAGGGGCCGAGTCAACTCTGAGGTGGATGCTGTCACACGTGGAACCAAAGAAAAGCGGACGACAAAGGTTTTGACTTGGGTTTTTTTTAATCAATAAATAGATTATTTATTTTCAAAATTATATATACCAAAAGCCTTTAAACTTTTAGATTTCTCTCTTTTTTCTTATAAACTTTAAAAATTATCGCTGTATACTTTTAACTCTCATAGCTCCTCACTTTACTTTCTGAATCTCTAATTTTTTATTCAAATAAACAAAATTAAGCGTATATAATTTACACATGGGTATTCACACATTGGGGTGATAAAAGACTTATTTTTGCCCTTATAAGTGACCTATATATGAATCATATTGGCTTAGTTCAATATATTTGAATGAAAAATTAAAGATTTAGGGGACAAAATAAGGAGCTTTGAAAGTTCATGAGATAAAGTAATAATTTTCAAAGATCAATAGGCAAAATAAAGAGCTATGAAAATTCATAAAAAAAATAGTAATTTTTAAACTTTAGAGGACAATGTGGGAGAAACCTTAAAATTTAAGAACTATTGGTGTTAATAGCCTTTATTTTTAATAATGCCAAAATTAACACTAGTAGTATCCAAGAAGACGGCAACAGGGCCGGTTTGGGACAGAATAACATTATCGCGACCTCACCTTGCAAAGAAAAACAATCTACATGCCCGTCCTGTCAACCCACATAAATTAGCAAGGGATGGGGTGACTTTTATTGTCACAGGTTCAAGATAGTAAGAGCACCCAGTTTGCCCAATCAATTATTTCATAATGAAAGAAATAAATAAATATTAAAATTATAGACTTAAATTAAAAATAAAAAATATATATTTTCTAAATTCTAAATATTTTATGTGATACAACATTATACTTCAGATTATATATAGAACACATTATAAAATAATATATCTAATTCTAAAATACTATGTAATTATGTAAGGCAGGTAAACGGTGAATTGGGTTGGGACTTTAAACCCGTCTTCGTTCTGTTACATGTGATAGGATAAACCTTTAACTCATTTTACAACCCTATCTTGTTTAAAATTAGGTTTTTTACTGCCTATATAAGGTGGGCCCCATAGATAAATGAGTTTGTGCGTAAAATTGCCATCTTTATTGATCTAACACCACACACAACACAACCTAAATTGTCAATTCTTTTATTGTTTCTCATGTAAAAAATATAGACTTGATGACAACTTGGATCATGTTCATGTCGATTGACTTAAATTTTAGTGTCAATTTTGAATTGACCCATATGTCATCTCATTTAATGAAAAGGTCACAATTTACTATCGAGACTAAAATTAGCAAATTAGTCTTAATTTACATAATGCATTTATTAATACTTTACTTTTCAAATTTAGACTGCAAAATCTTATATTTTCTATTTTATTTAAGTTAATTATATTTATTTTACAATATAAATTTGATTAATCAAGAAGTTGTCCATTAAGATGTTTAGGTTATAGTTTTAACCACGTAATTTTCACTACAAATAATATAAAACTCACGTATCTTGTTATATCTTGTTATAGGAGTGATATATAACCATACTTTTTTTTTTTTGGTTGAGAGTTTATACCAGTTTTTTAGCTTGTGCCCGCACAATGTGATATCATTTCCTGTTGCGTGGAGGCTTCTAGCCCTTCTCTACAACTTTGTGCCCCACACGCGCCGTGCATAAATTTTCCTTAAACAATTTTTTTTCCACTTTCTCCTTTTTCTTTTTTTTTTCTGTTTAGTGTACTTTTTTCTTTTTTTATTTACTCTTACACGTCAGTTTTCATCTTCTCTTTCTTATTTCTTAATTTCTTTTTCCTATTTGTGTTTTGAATTCTTTTCTTGTTGCTGGTCATTTTTTTTAAAAACATTTATACTATATTAAAAAATTATTTGAAATCTAACTGTTAATGACTATGAAAATATCAACAAAAATTTGTCAGTATAGAAAGAAAATAATGTTAGATATAAAGAAAGGTTCTTCTCAATCCCCCGCCGAAATAAAATCCTAACTCCATTTTGACTATAGTGTAAAATAAAAACCTGTTACAATATAAAGCTCTCACATGGTATAATATCTTGTTGAAATTTTATGGTTTCACCCCTTTCTCTAAACGTGATGTATATCATACTCAAGCTGTACTTCCCAGCTCAAAAATGAACTTTATAAATTGAACACACTCTCTATCAATCGTAGTGTTGGTGTTCCTGATTATTTTTCATTTGGGCAGTTGGCTATGCGTGGTCACTTCTTCAAGTTAATGATTTTAACTGTTGTAATTAAAAAAAAAAAAAGGAGAAAAAGTTCAAGTCGCAATCCCCCGCAACCACAATACCCACCACCCACATGTCTGTCCCCATGTAAATTAATGATGGTAGCAACGTGAGGCTTTCCAACCTCCAAACTCCGTGGGTTTGTCAGATTTATTTATTTTTTGATTGAATTTATATATATATATATATATACATATATATATATATTTGATACAAAAAGAGAGAAAACATCACAACTATTGAGTAAGACTAAACGTGAATTTTTATATACTTATTAAATAATAAAATAAATTATTATTTAAATCATTTATATGCTATTTGGTATTTATGTTTAAATCGATTCAAATCAGTTTAAATCATAAAGGCTGTTCAAATTAATGTTTAGTGAAATAATAACTGAAACCATTTTAAATTATATAGGCGGTTTTAAACCAACCAAAACCTTCAATATTTAAACTTTAGTCCCTCTCAAGTTTACACAGATTGAAACATTTTTTATAATAAAAACCATTCTCATTTTTATTTTTTTTTCATAAACCATAATTTTTCAAATACCAGTTATTGTATTGTGATATTTTATTCTTGTTTTAAACTTTTATGTTTCAGACGCATTTAAAACCACCGTTTAAACCACACACCATAAAGTTTTAAACCACACAGTTGTTACTTACAGTTCAAATCATAAAGTTTTAAATCACATCATTTTGAACTCATACACTAAAAGAACACTTAATAGGTAGTTTGGTACATAGGTTCAAAATCATTTAAGGCAGTTCAAAACACAGTGGTGGTTCAAAATGGCATTTTGTGGAGTAATAACTAAGGCTAATCCAAACCATGTAGGCAGTCGTAAAACGGCCAAAACCCTCAAAATCTAAACTTTACACTTCCTCAAGTTCACACAAGTTGAACCATTTTCTATAATAAAAATCATTATCATTCTCGTTTTCTTTTTCATAAACTATAATTTTTCAAACATTAGTTTTCATTTTAAACTTGATGTGATATTTTATTCTTATTTTAAACGTTTACGTTTTAAACACAAGTTCAAAACTACCGTTTAAACCATACAATTTAGAACCTATAGTTCAAACCATAAAATTCTAAACCATACTATTTAAAAAAAAAAAAACTAAAAATAAAGAAAATAGATACATAGGGATACTTTTAAGAGAAATTTCAAATTAGTACCATGTGTTAATCGAAATATGCATTTGGTACTCTATATTTTTTAGTATTTAATATTGGTACCTTAACTTTTTAGAAAATATTTTTTTAGTACCTTGGAACCTTTTTAGGACACAAAAAGATAAAATTACCCTTATTATAAAATATAAACAACTAACAAAAAATTTATAATAAAAAAACCCAAAAACTGGAACAAAAAAAAAAAAAACAAAAACAAAACAAAAAAATCAAAACTCAACAAATTTATGAATGTGTCTTTAAAAAAACCTAGGCATGAATTGATCTTAAAAAAAAAAAGGCATGAATTGGTCTAAAAAAAAAGCCAGAACTTATCCTGCAACCTTTTCAACTCAACCTGGAGCTTTTCAATCCCAATCCTCTTATTCACCATCTTCATGTGAAAAAAAAAAAACCCCAATATTTAGCCCAATCCTCCTCTTCATCTTTTTCAATCTAAAAAAAAAGCCAATCTTCAAAAAAAAAAAAAACCCAATCCCCAATTCGGATTCGCCGAGTCAACACCCTTCTCTATCGTATAGTCCCCATCCCTGTCGTCCCACCACATCACACCAACTATCTTACCCTCTCTGTTGCACAGCCCCCACCCTTGTCACCCTATAAACCAAAACCCAAGATAATTCTTCCATTCCCTTTTGCTTTTCTACTTCTGAATTTCCTAAAAAAAGCTCATAAACTGAAACCCAAAAACTATACCCAAGTATTCTCTGCATCACCATCAACGGATTTGCAAGGATAGCCATGGAATGCGATGGGATCTCAATGACAATGGTCGCGCTAAGCTTGTGATCTAACCCTACCCCCTTGCAACCTACAACCTCCTGCGATTTAAAGATGCATGCAATAATGTAGACGATGACAGAGGTGGAGAGGAGAGAGAAGACAAGGAAGAGGAAGCATAGAGGAAAATAAAGGAAGATGATTTTGTTGTTTTTTTGTTTAAGTTGGGAGACGAGGAAGATGAGATTTGACTTTGAGTTTTTGTTTTTTTTTTGTTTTTGTGTGGGTTTTTTTATTAAAAATTTTTAACCAATTGTTTATATTTTATAGTAAAAGTAATTTTATCTTTTTGTGTTTAAAAAAAGCTTTGAGGTATTAAAAAAACTTTATAAAAAATCAAGGTATCAATTTTAAATATTTTAAAATATAAGATATTAAATTTATATTTCGATATAATACATGATACTAATATGAAAATTTCACTACTTTCAAATTAGCCCGCCACAAATTTGGAAAGAACCAGATTTAAGGGGGAAAAAACTTCAACCTCCAAAGCAGTTGTTAACCACAGATTTCCAGTGATATGTACACACACACACACACACATGTACACATAAAAGATTTTACTGGAGAGCACCATGGGTGTTTTTAACACCCAAAACGTGGCAAAATTTTGTAAGAAGTTTTCGAAATCAGGCTTTGCCTAATTGTGAAGTGTCGGCCCAGGTTAGGCCCATCAGACTTCAATACTGTGGAACTGACCGGGTATTGGCTGTTGATTGGAGGATACGACTGGGCAAAGGTGAAATTGTATTGTAAATTCAAGGGCAAACGTATTAGGATCATGGTACGGACTTCCCATCGGAACGACTGCGTAAGTACATTGTTTAAGAAGTAACAGCGCTGTATATCTGGACGTAACTTTTTTTCAATTACTATTACCTTGCACGGGAATTTTGAACGAGTTGTATTTTTGAGCAGAACTTAATTGTTTAGAGTTAAGTCCATGAAAATTAAATTTTTTGGCTCCACATGCAGCCATGGTAATTGCATATAAGCATAACACAAATACTAATGAGGATTGTAGCTGATCAAAATCTTCGTCGTTCAGCTGAAAATTGTAACAAGAACCGAAATCCCGATAATTAGTGTATGAACTTGTAGCAGCGGAGTGGATGGAAGGTCCGTATACGCCATGATCGCCGTTGAATGGGGTGGTTTGTCATCTTGTTTGTGGTGTTTCTTGTTGGCTTCCCGACGGAATGGTTTGGGAAATCCGAATAGTTGAGCTCGATGCATTGTCAACATTCTTACCCTACCACTTCGTTTTGTTTGCTTGTTGTGGCCATGTCCCTGCAATTCCGCATCTTCTTTTCACTAGTTCTTAGTTGAAATCCCTGTCTGCCCGCTGCCTGATCGGGGGACGATTTGCAGTTCCTTTGTTCCTCACGACGACTGGGTCTCGTAAGATGTAAAGTGCATGAGACATAGGGCGCTGTTGGTCTGAACCTTGTTGTTGAGTTGGAGTTTTTTCCCTACTTGACAGAAGATGCTCAAACTTAGATGCAAGCCTCGTTAGCTCCATCTTTGTCTCGGTGAAGAAATCTTGATCTCTGGTGGCGTAATATGACACTTTGTTGAAGTCTAATGATAATGACCTATATCGAACCATGTGCATCTTGTCCTCCAAAATTTCCATGAAAGGTGTTTGGCGATGATCTACCATTGACTTCGTATTCATTGTCCACCTGTTTGATATCAATGTGGCTAGTACGGAGGATAAACCGTCAGATTCGAAAAGCAAACAGCTACATTTGAAATGCCCGTCTGATTTTTTGAAAGCAATTGTGTGTGGCGTGTCACCGGATTGGAAATTTGTTAGACAAAAGTACTTGTAGTCACCGAGCTCTTGGGTGGATTGAATGGAGTACAGATTTTGACGCTTGATTTACCCTTCCAACCTTTTGTGTATTGCTCGTGTGTAAGTAGTGGCAGCATGTTGATAACATGGACGCATTTGCTTGGTACTTGTGGGAGGGAGTGTGTCGTCTTGAAGTTGTCCTGCATCTCTTCAAAGCGGACGTTCGACTAAGCGAAGTCAATGTAAGACACAAATCTGTAAGAGTCTGAGTCTTATTTAAATATTTTTGCATCGTTGCATTCATGGACTCGCACCATTGGGTTGTCCGCACACCAGCGAAGAAGTGACCGCGTAGCTATGTATCAACCCAACTCAGTCACTTGTCAAACATCATCTTTATCCACTCATTGTCTTGTAGATCGTACGCATTTTCATACCGACCCCCTCATTGTCATGCATCTTGCCAATACTCATTGTCTTATTTAAAAGGCTTTTTCAGAAGGTTTTTCTTTTTTTTTTTTGGAAATACTCTACATTAAAACTTAAAATTATAAAAAAAATAATCTCTTATATCATTCAATAACACATCAACAAATTATGTTATGTGAGCACAAAACAAAAAAATAACAACCGAAATAAAATTACATTAAAGTTAATAATTGTTTGTTATGACCGGAAGTATATTTTCTATCAGACACATCTATTCTTTACGTACGTACCTATGAAAATCAAATCAACACAACACCAACACAACAACAAAGTGAAAAAAAAAACAACATTGCAATTATAAAACTTTAAAAGCAATAATTAGCAGGCAAACGAGAAACGAATAAAAAAGATATAACCTGAAAATTTTGTTGAGAAGAAAATAACTATTTGTAGTCTTATGTTTTTTTTAGGTAAGGATTTTTTGTTTTGAGGAATTGAGAAAATAGTGTTTGTTAGAGATTTATGCTATGAAGAGAAAAGCTTAATAATAAGAGATATGAGAGAAATAAAATATATTTCGGACTTTCAGTTTTTTCTTTTTGAATATATATTTTTAGTTTTTACGTTTATTATTACTTTTTAAAATCTTTTGACGTTTACTATCATTGTTTTTAAGTATTTTTATTATTAAATTATGAATTTGTAATTAAGTTGAAATTTGAAAAAAAAATCTGACACTTCTATTGAAGACGACGTTTAACCCCCTGTTTAGCAGTTGTGGTTTTCACCACTTTATCAGTTATAAATAGTGTAAAGTTCTTACATGTTACAGTAACAATAATTAAAAAAAAAATCGTTACTATGTGAAGCTCTCATATGCTACAGTAAAAATAGTTTTAACAAACGGTTTTAACTATCCTATTAAACACCTTACAAGTCTCTTCAAAAACAAGGAGATGGTTTTTTTTTTTTTTTGAAGAAAATGGTCACTGTTTTATTATTTTAATAGTAAAATGCATAATTGGCTTGACTACCTAAAAAATTCTAAGGTGGTTTAATACTCCTAAACAAATGCCATGTTATTAACATGTAGATAACGGTATTTTTTTTTTCTCGACAAAGATGTTAGTCTTTAAAAACAATGATTTTAAATTTATATTTTTCATTTTTTAAAAGAAAATTAATTCAAAGACAATTCATTTTTTAAGAAAAATTGAGGCCCTCCTAAAGGGGAATTGTTAATTAATTCAAATACAGTTCATTTTCTAGTGTTCTTCAATTGTTATTTTGTCTCTTTGTTAGGCTTTTGGTTGGATGAATTATCGGTTTGTTAATCGTTATGTTTTCGATTCGGCAGGGGAAGGAAATTTCTTTTGATGACAATGGCAATGGATCAAACTCAAATCCTGCTAATTCAACTCCTGCCTCCAATGACAAGAAGACCAGGGAAGGTTTAGAGAAAATAGGTGATGCCGATAAAGATGACGATCATGGTTTGTGCTCATGTGAGAGTAGTCCCAAGAGTCCTAAAGTTTCTGGAACAGATATGAAAGCGAGTGGAAATTGTCCGATCACGCCCACACATTGTCCCGAGGCATGATGAATCTGACGGCGGCTTTCTAACTTCCATGTCCATAAATCCTCGCACTCGCTTATTACTTTCGAGTATCGGATTGTGCACTCTTGGGTTGGGGAGACTTTTAGGGTAGAGTAGAACAGTAGATGCCACTAGTGTAAATGCATTATTAGGTTATGACTTAATGACTTGTGATTTGATGTCTAAAGAAGCGCAAGATCCATTACTCATTAGAAGATTAACTTGGATTGTATTTATTTTTAATGTTTGATTGTCTCGTATCAATATTGAACATCGAGTATCTAGTTGCATGAAAAGATGATGATTTTGAACATGATTGCTAAATATACAGAGTTATTGTGCGCGTCAAAAAATAATTGACGGAAAAATTTGTGGTTTGCGCAAATTGTCAATGACACAATGTACACATGAAGAATTTACACCCCTGAAATTGCACTGAATTGCTCACTAGTCACTACTAAGTAGCATCTTTGTAACTCTTAGTCTCTTCTGTCTTTGTAAGGATTAAAAAAAGTTTTTGCCATATTGGAGCTTTTCAACATGAGGACAGTGTGAAGCAAGTTTAATAATTAGTAAAGCTAAAGTCAATAGGGCAAGATCATGAAAAAATTAAAACCTCGAGCTTGAGGGTTGGGTTATCCGATAAAAGGGTCCAGGATCAATATGGATACTGACACCAATAGCAATAAATATACTAAAATTAGGGCTAATAACTATCAAATAATTGATAAAATCTTGCTATCTAGTATTGGCATAATATCAACCAATTTCATTCTTTTAACTAATTGTCATTGATACTAGAATCTGACGCACAACAAACCGTAAAACCCCGAAAGCCGACAATGCTTAGACGGTGTTTGAAATCGTGCCTCATCTGCAGAGCAGTTTCTTTTAGCCATGGTCCTAGTTCCTATGGCCATCTTGTTATACTGGCTTTTGTTAGGTTGATCCGTTTAAAGGATTTAATACCATGTTAGAGCAACTGATAGTATCATGATAGAAAAGTACAGTAAAGAATGCTTTCCAAGTTAGAAAAATGAGCTTTTATTTTTACAATACCAGCACTCAACAGTTTTGGATCGTAAATCTTCATTAAGTTTCATCAACGTTTTACGATGATGTGATGGTTTAGGGTTTTTCATTGTATCAATGCTCAAAATTTTGGTTCAAAAATAGAAAATACATATATTTACAAAAAAAAAAAAGGTTATGGTACATAGAACATTCACATTTCACCCTAGAAAGCATTCCCAAATCAAATTTCACCCTCATCAAATATGCAATGTACCACTTCAAAAATTTCCATCAAAACATTAAATTTTAAAAATAACAAAATTTTTAGGGAAAAAAATGTATAACAAATTCATAGCTTCTAACAATTAGTGTTCAATTTTGTCTAGTTAATTAACAAAAGTATCATTGAACAGAAATAAAAAAAATAATTATTTAAAACTGAAACTTTTTTGCTATAGAAAAAACCAAATCGAAGGTGTGTGGCTTGAGCCTTTTTTTTTTTGTTCCATTTTAACGATATTTTGATATTTTCAAAAGTTAAAATTGAATATTATTATTCTAACAAATACATATCCAATTTGACCTATAGATGAATACCTTAAGTATATGTTTTATGCTTATTGGCAATGAGATTCCTGAATATCATGCTAAGAATAGCTAATATTTTTTAAAAAAGATGCCATTCGTCCAGCCAAAAATAAAAAGAAGTATCCAAAATTTAAGTGGCTTAAGAAGCTGAAGCGGCTATTTTCAAAGAAATAGAAAAAAAAACTGGAGTGGGATTTAAGCCTATCTCTTAAAAAAAAAAATCAAGGAAGAATGTATTCTCATGATTTGTATTCTAGAGTAAATTAGAAATTGAAAAATTAAACATTCGACTATGAAATCAAGAAACATAATTTTTTTTAATTGGATCAATTCCTCCAATTGAATGAGTATAAGACAACGATAAAAGTTTATTTCTAATCATTACTAAATCTTCAATTGTAATCTTTTGAATAGAAAAAATTAAAGCAATATTTTAAAACATACCAAATACAACCTAAATTAATGCCTCATTGATAAATTTGGTATATAAGTGTAAAAAACTCTCAATATAATGTGATTTTTAATACTAAATTTACTATATATTAAACTTAATGAGACCACATAGACCCCATAAGTGGGCTTATTTTTTTTGTCTGTGACTTGACCCCGCGGGACATATAGGATCGCTATTAAAATAATAAAAAAACAATTTAACAATACTTTATTTGGGTGGGATCTTTAGCTCTATTTGTTTTTGCTCTTAAAATTTTTAGAAATATTTTTATACCTTTTTTAAAGTAAAAGTTTTAAAAATATTTCCAACATAATTTACAAAATAATTTTATTTTTTAAAATAAAAATATTTTTATTTATTTTAAAAATAATACTAAATATCACTTTGTAATTCTTCCGTTTTTGCAGGCAGCATCATTTAAAAAGCTGATTAGTCCCACTACCCCATTAAAATAATCTGAAAAATTCTGAACTGTGTTTGGCGCCCTCCAAAAATCCCACGACATTTTTGTGGTCTCCCGCCAATTGGGAAGAGGGAGATCCAAATAAATTACGAAATTCGAAAAAAAAAAAGCCCATTTCAATTAATTCCCTCCATTTTCCCCAGTGGGGAGATAGAAAAACAGAAAGAAAGAAGCTCATCAGAGCACCATTTTTTCAGATCTCTTCTCTCTCACTTCGCATTTCAATCTTCTCTGCTGAGTCAAAGCATCAGCCATGGCTGTTGTTTCAAGCCCTAGCTCGAAAGCCAAGTCCCCGGCTCGGAACAAGAACGAGAGCAAAGCGTCCAAGAAGAGAGCTCAGGCCGACGACGATAATGGCGGACACCAACCCCAATCCAAGCGCAATAAATGCCCCGGACTTCGTGTCGTTGGAAACCGAATCTATGATTCCGTCAACGGCAAGACTTGTCACCAGGTTTCCTTTTTTTTTTTTTTTTTAACGATTTCGTCGTCTTCTGTCTGGAATTCGATTTTCTCGCCTAGGGTTTGGGTTGATTTTGGTGTCAATTTGCTGCAGTGCCGTCAAAAAACCGTAGATTTGGTGGCCTCTTGTAAGAATAAGAAAGGGGAAAAGCTTTGCACTCTTCACATATGTCACAAATGTCTTTTGAACAGGTTAGATTTAGCGAGAAATTGATATTTTTCAATGCGAATTAAGTAATTTTGGGATTTTTTTTCACTTGATGTGCTCGATTTGTGCACGGTTTTGAATGTGGAAATAGATATGGAGAGGAGGCCAACAAAGTAGCTTTGTTGGATGACTGGAAATGTCCCAGATGCAGGGACATTTGCAACTGCAGTTTCTGCATGTAAGCGATCTGGTTTTTAGCTCTAATTGGTGCTTGTGGGTGATTCTAATTTAGGGTTTTTGTTGTTTTTCAGGAAGAAACGAGGTCACAAACCCACTGGCATTCTAGTTCATGCCGCCAAGGCAATTGGATTTAGTTCTGCTTCAGAAATGATTCTAGCAAAAGGGCCAGAAAATTTGGTTGGTTCAAATTGTTATTGTATACATATATATTAGTTTATGTATGTGCGTGCATGTCTGTGTATGTCTGTGCGTGTGTGTATTTTAAAGTTGGACTTTTGGTTGGATGAACGCAGTGCTGCTTACAAATGAATCTCACTTCTGGGAATTGACAGGGGTATAGGGTTTCACCGAGGAAACAAGGAAAGGAAAACTCTTTCAATAAAGACAACGATGCAAACTCGAATACTATGACTTCCAAACCAATATCTGAGGGTAAGAGAGATAAAAAAGCCAAGCGGGAAGGCTTAAAGGAAATAAGTAATGCCAATAAACAAGATGGTGCTTGCTCAAATCTGAGCAGTCCTAAAAAGTCTAACATTTCGGTGAAAGCGTCTAACAAGGAAGTCAAGACAAATGGTGAGGACGGTGATGTCCCCTTAGAGAAAAAGAAATCTAAGAAGAGGGTTTTGGGTGAGATTTCAAGGCCTTTAGAGAAAAAAGCATCGGAAAAGGATTTTAAAACAGATGTAGAGGATGATGGCGTTCCCTTAGAGAAAAAGAAATCTAAGAAAAGGGTTTCAGATGAAACTTCATGGGTTTCAGAGAAAGCGCTTGAAAAGGAAATGAAAACAGAAGGAAAGGATGTTGGCGTCCTTTTAGAGAAAAAGAAATCTACGAAGAGGGTTTCAGATGAGACTTCAATGTGCCCCATCAAGCCAGATGACAAGAGAAAAAGGAAAAATGGTGGGACAGACAATGATCAAAAAGTTTTAAATGCTTTAGAAGGTGATAATGTTAATGCCAATGCTAAGGCTGCTGTGAAGTCTCTTGAGATCAAGAAATGTGCCATAACGCATGAGAAGAAAGAATTTCATGTGGACCTTCCTCTGCCTCAGGGCACCATCTTAACATCTGTATGGGGAATTGACTTATCTCCTGAGGATATTGGACATTCCCTGCAGTTTCTAGAATTTTGTACTGCGTTTGGAAAGGTAATTATATTTTTCTTAACCTGTTTTTGAGCTGATATTGCTGTGAAGCAATTTGCAGTTGGTTGTGGCATTTTTCTTTATGTCGTTTTTGTGGCATGGTGGTTATTGGATATAACAAAGCATAGAGTCTTGCTTATAACATTATGGTCCTTTGCATTTCTATGTGTGCTAAGGTAAAGCCCACATAATATATGGCCAACTCTTATTCTTTTTTTGTTTAGGTTATTGATGTCTCGAGAAGTCAAGCTTCATCTGTACTTAGAGAATTAAAACGTGGATCTAGTGGACGTCGAGGACAATACTCCTCAGTAGCTCATATTCATATACAACTCTTGTCTCTTATTCAAGAGGACACAGGAGACAAGTACAATCTTTTTTTCTGTTGAATTTCTTTATATTTCATTCTTTTTGCTTTTAATTGAATAGTATTATTTTTTAATGTTCTGTTGAATGTAAGATGAGACAGACTATATTAAAACTATTGCTTGATGAATCAACATTAGCTATTTTCGTGAGGTCTATTACTTGCATTACCTGTATAAAAACAATTGATTTTTTCCTCTGTAACTTTGCTTTTTAGGTCTCCCTCAATTACAAAAGATTCATGGCTTCAAGCTTTGAAAAAATGCATAGCTGACTCCAATTATGTATCCAAAGAAATGTCTTCACCTTCATTGAACAGAGATGTTAAGGGATATGATGGTTTAGATTTCTCAAAGAAACTTAGACTTCTAACTTTTCTTTGTGATGAGGCTCTTGGCACAACGTAAGTTGAAGACTATTGAGGCCTAGCTATTTCTATGTTCCTGGTTTAGACTATGATGGAAGCTTTTTAATCTTTCAACCAGAAAATTGAGAAGTTGGATTGATGAGGAATATTCTAAATTTGTTGAAAGAGAGAAAGAATCGAAAGGAAAGGTTGCTGCAGCAAAGAATAAGGTAATAAGCAAAAGAAGCCACAAGCCATGAATAGTTGAATGGATCTTTCTTTCCATCTTACATTTGTTTATAATTGCAAGTCCTTGTCACTTGACAGGAGAAACTTCTCAAGCAGAAGTTGCAGGATGAGGTTGCTAAAGCCATTATTGCAAAGAATGGTGCTCCCATCCCAATATCAGACCATGAAGCTCTTATTTCACAAATTAAAAGTGATGTGGCCGAAGCTCATGCTGAGATACTTAAGGCACTGGGAGGTGTTGCTAGGAGTAAGTTCTGATGTCTGATGTTTGCTCTTTGTCGTAATTCTCACAGTTAATTCTTCATTTGCTTCTGATGAAGTTAACCAATTAGCTTAGCTTTGATGAATCATGTTTCATGATTCCAAATTGCATTTGTTTGGTGAATTTGGTCAACTATAATGATTCTGCTAAAATTGCTAGGTTTTTTAATCCTCTCTTCTAATTTTCACGTCATACAGGTCTGATAATTTTTGTATTATTTTATAGGAAGGTCAAGACCTGATGCTCTTAGAACAGAGCCTTACCTTTTTGATGCTGAAGGCCGTGTTTTTTGGAACTTAAGATGTTGTGGTGGTGAAAATGATCTGTTACTTCAAGGTTCGTCTTATCTGCCAAACATATCCTCATTTTGGATTATCCTTTTGTGTTTGGATTTAATTAATTTTCTATCCTACAGATATGGGGACCTGGGATGTGGGTGCATTAGCTGAAAAGTGGACTATCTATGAACGGAAAGGAGATATTGAGAAATACATTTCTTCAATAAGGTAAAGAAATTGGATATGCTTAGCAGCAAGAAAAAGAAAAGGCACATTGTTACTTAAGTGATGCATTAACAATTTCATTGCGTACCTTAGTGCATTCTGTGTTTGGTTTTGCAGGGCGAAAAGGAATAAGGAGTTGCAATTTTGCTTAAACTCTAACTAGTGCAACTGACATAGAAGAAATATATTGATTCTTTGGATATTTTACTGTTTTTTGGCCATATAGTTGGGGTAACGTTACATTCGCTCACTTTTCAAAGCATAAATTTTGGTGTTTGGTTGCAAGTGAAAAGGAGTTTAGTAAAGATACTTTTGTTTTCAAGGATTAAAGCCAAACCAGTTTCAAAATTTTCAACGGAGTTTAGTCGTCCTTGGCTTTAACTGTGGTCGTCCAAAAATAACTCGGCTGTGTCTGCATGACAGGTGATAGGGAAGCCAAAAAATTTGCCGCTTGCCTCCTTCAGTCGTACTTTTTTTAACTTTAAAGTGTAGATGTCTAGAGAATCTTTCTCCTGGTGTATATTTTTGACAGCATTGCTTGTTGTATTAGGCGGGAAATGATTTAGAGACGCACCACTGTGCCTGGTTTTGGTTCTCAACAGTTTAGCATGTCAGCGATATAGTACTTATATTCGATTTGTTTTGATTTTTTTAAATCATTGTTATAAATTTGGAATGGAGCATTGCTTTTATCATTATCGATTTTGTTGCATTGTGGTGATTGTTTGAGCAATAGCAGTTATTGTGCATTCTTAGGCACTTGTAACGACGCAATTTGAGCTCATTTTTCTGAATTAAGATGTTCTTGAAGCGTAGCATTGACTTTGAAGACATGCTAGAGATCAATGCTAGTTATCTTGTAATCGTTTTTCACTTTTAGTTACTATATGTATAATCGTAATTTGTCATGTTTGTAGAGTAAAAATGGCTAAACTACATGTAGTTTGGGTGTGAAACGACAGCGAATTTTTGAATTACAAACGCTTCGTCTTAACTCATGACCATAAAACGACATAGGTTTTCGTTATAAGGCAGCTGAGTTTGAGGCGTGAATGACGTTCCGTTGGGATAAGCGACAGAAACTTCATGCAATAACAACTTGTCGTTTCATGGAGGACGATAAACTTTTAATAAAATACGACGTTAACTTTGAATACAAGCGACGTGTCTAACACATGTCGGTTTTCATGTGGTTTGGATGTTTGGGCATAAATGACAAAACGAATTTCCTCATGGCTGAACTCTTCTGATGTAACCTTCTAAAAATTCAGGACAACATTTTTTTCAACGTTCCATTGGACGCACACTAAAATAAATATCTCAAAATTGTTTGATACTAAAACTGTTAAGAATGTTTAAGAATTGGGTTTTATGGATTTAGGGTCAATTTTAATTTAATTAAAATTTTTGAAATCTTTGTTGTAGTCTATTCAATCAAGACAAATTATCTTCAATAAAATTCAAACTAGTTAGCATAATATATTGAAAATATTTTTTTGATAAAAAAGAAAACCTTTGTTTGACTGTGTATATTATTGAAATTATATATAAAGTTTTGAATTGATGGACTGGGAATTGTTGAATTCGTTACTTAATCCAAAATTTTATATTGAGATCTTCCCAATCTGTTGCCAATATAAAAGTCTTATCAACCCAATCTAAAACAAATTTCGTCAACATCACTAAAAATTATTACGTGAAAATTGAGAAGCCCCAAGCTCAAAAAGTAATTTGAGGGGAAAAAGGTGTAAACTAATTTACAGTTTTGGTTTCCTTCTATTTTTTTAGAGAACTTAAGGTGGGTGGACTTTTCAATGGTTTTTTTTAATAGGTGGCCGTAATTTTTTTAAATTAAATAAATAAGTGTTTATCAGTAATAAATTGAGTTTATTATATAGACTTTATAAATTGTTTATTTGTTTAATTTAAAAAGAATGTGATTATTTATTATAAAATTACTTTGGAAAAAAAAACTATCTATTTCTATATTTTTTTATTTTAGTTTTAATTTTAGAATTTTTGAGCTGGTGAAAATATAACAAATAAAGAAAAGGGAAAACAAAGAGACACGTAAGCACAAATTTTGGCGGTTGAGAACAGCAGGTAGTTTTGCCAGTTGCTTCTTCCCGGCGAGGACCTCACACACACACACTCTAACACACTCTTCTTCTTCTCCCTGAACTTACCATTTGCCTCTGCCTCTGTTTCTGTTTCTGCTCGATCGATTGCAAATGGCGATAAGAGCAGCAGCGCCAATGGCGAGAGGAAGCTTGGTGTGCTCTCAGTCTCACCATAAGTTGTTGGGCTTCTCCAACAACCACCACTGCCACACCCTTCTCTCACTGCACCCTCCTCGTCCTTCCCACCACAGCTCCACTCGGTCCAGGCCCAAAACCACCGTCGTCATCCACTTCGAGCCCATCGGACCTGGGCCCAGCCTCAGCCGCCATCATTTGGACCTCTTGCCGGTGACCCTTAGAGCCGCCGATTCCACTTCCACCGTCTCCTCCTCCCCCGACAAAACCCTCGTCCCCGACGATCAATTCTCGCTCGGAAAGGTATTTTATGAAAAAATCAAAATGAATTTTTTTCTTCCAAAATTGTTAAATTTCTGAGCTGAAATGTTTGCAGGTTTCGTTTGGAGTGATTGGACTGAGTGTTGGGATTTCGCTGTTGGGGTGAGTTCTCTAATTTGATCTTGTTGTGCTTCCTCAAAATTTCGAAGATTTTGTGTTAATTTTACGTTTATTTGTATTTTTATTTTATTTTTATTTGTTTGTTTGTGGAATTTGTAGATATGGTTTTGGAGCTTATTTTAATGTCCGTCTTTGATGCTACCCTCTTGCTATTATTGGTATGGCTCTCAGAGTAGCAGCTTTCCTTTTATTTATTTATTTATGTGTGTGTTTATTTCACTTTTGCAATGGACGCTAATCGGCAGTTTTTAAAATATTTTTTGGCGGTTTTCCGACTTGAATTTTAATTATCGCAAATTACCACTGAATTTAATAAAAATATTGAGCACCTTTGTTCAGCCCGACCAGGCTGGATAGGGTTTTCTCATGCATATGCATGACATGTTTTAATTTGTTCAACCCGATCGGGCTGGATGGCATGCATATGACATGACATGTTTTAATCTATTTCTTCGTACATATCATGTACGAAAGCATTTCTACTTAGATTTTAATAGCGGCCGTTGATATGGGAACAGTTTGCGTCACTTGGTGAAATTAAGTGATAATTTTGTCAAAATTTAAAGTTTTGAGGTAATTAACCAATGTGCATGATACTCTTTTTTAGCACCTGCGATTTTTGTGGCACCATACATATGACAATGTGGATTATTATTTTTTATGTGATTTGTTTCATCTTTATAATGTCACGTATGTGGAGCGAAGCATTTTTAGTGATTGTTCTGTTATATATTTTCTTGGTGTGGACACTTGTAACCTCATTCTTGGATACCTATGTAATGTCCTTTATGGGCGTCACATAGAATGTTGCTTTTGTCGTTAAACTTAATAATTATCGATAAGAAGTTCAAAACAATCAACAACATTAAGAGAAATATCCCAAGAAATATATGCATATATTTTTTCTTTCAAAACTACTTACCGAATTTAACTTTTCCTTCTCAATTAGCCCGATGGAACACCTAAGACATTTAGCTAACCAACCACCTGTAAAAAACTTAGTTTACAAAAACAAATATTTAACAAATACTAACTTACATATATAATACAAGCGCTTTTAACTTCTAATCACATAACTAATTAAGACTAATTTCGAAGAAATAAACTATATTGTGTATTCTTTAATAAATAACCTAAGAAACTAAAAATCTAAAATACAAATTGCATTCAATAAAACATAAGTTCAAAAAAACATATCACAAAAAGAACCAAGTTTTAAACAAATAAAAATACAGAACATAATATATTAAATTTTGTTTGACTTTGAATTCCTTTTATGATATCACTCCATTTTCAATCCAATACTCCTTGCACACATGCTTGTCCTTGTCCTCTACCCTAATCAACCTGCATCTTATCCTTATCTGCAACATGATATAAACTAAGTAAGCATAAGCTTAGTAAGTATACATTTTTATCTCACAACATAAACGATGAATTTTCATAAAAATTATTACATAACATCGTAATCATAATCATAGTAGTGCACAAAGCACATGTTTATATAGAAAATATCTTTTCATTATACTTCTTTATTAAAACATTATTCATTTTATCTTTAAGAGCCCAATTATTGTATCATAAACATAATTGTATGAAAGGAGTGAGGTAGCTAATTCCAAATCAAACATTCTGGTCTACCTTGTAGCACAGTCCACCTGGAAGGACAAACATAAATATGAGGTGTGCAATGCTTGATTAAGCAATACATATATATAGATATACTTTTATCATACTTCTTCATTGAAATATTCGTTAAACCTTCTTGTTGCAAAAAGAGTTTTCATGAGAAGAAAATAAGTAAAAACAAACTTAAAAATTATCATATAATATATTCTCGAAACTTTTCATAAACTTTTATTATGTTACAGTTGATAATGTATTTACTTGACTTACTTACCTACTTAACCTAAAATCAGGTGACATTGTCGCGATTCTTAGTGTGCTCGCTTTTTAGAGTGTTCATGTCAATCATTCATATAATACATGAAATTAATGTTTATGTTCATAATATCATTTAATACCCTATTACATCATCATACATCTTTCTTAATGAAACAAGGCATCTTCAAGTCATAAACATGCACTTAGAATCAAGAAACATAAAGATAGAAAACTTGACCTTTAGGGGCTGTTTGGCAATTGTGGTTTCCACCACAATCTCAGTTATGAACAGTAAAAAGTTCTCACATGCTACAGTAACAATAAAAAAAAAATGCTACAGTAAAAGTGGTCCCACCACTCTTCAAAACACCCAATTAATCACTTAGGGAAATTAATCTCAACTTATAAGCATGAATAACGTGTAAAACTTCTTTCATAACATAGCTAACATATAAAAACATCACTCAAAGTTTCCTCTTGAGAATATTAATTTAAAATACCTTTTAAATTTTGTTAAAACATTAAAGTAAATCTATCAGTCATAAAAACCGACTGACTTTTAAGGATTCATTTTCTATTTTCAATTCACATTCAATTAAAGCATAAATATTTGTAGAAATAAAATCAACACGTATAAATAACGCTCAGGTTTTTCTTTAGCCATAAAAATTCTATTTGATCATTTAAATAAATCACACAATCAATACTACAAAATTTGTCAGCAAACATATAAATAATATCAGGCAGACATGAATGACATGACACATAAATAATTCCATTTTCATTCAAACATTTCTATAAAATCAAATATGCATGACATGCTTCAAAAATTTTTATGTGACATGCTTAACATATAAATAAATGCTAAAAAATAATAAATCATGTAAAATACATTTAAAATTATGATTTATTATCTCACGAATTATATAAAGCATATCAGGCAGACATTCATTACCATTGAGCACTTGACAATCAACAAATTTTGTCTTTAAATATAATAAAGACATGAAGTTAAAAGTTTACAGACACTTAGTTAACATATCAACAATGACTCATAATTTTTTATAAAATCAAAAGATGCTTTTTGACCATAAAATATACTCTACAAAACACAAATACAAATCTACCAGTAAATAAAATTTTGTGAGCAATGTTTGATTGAAATCTCATAACTCTAAAAATATTTTGACTAAAATTTATAAAAAATCACAGACATTCCTAACATATAGATATGTACACATCATATATATCCAAAATCATAGCAAAATAAAATCATTTAAATTCAAAACATTACTGGCAATCTTACCAAATAACCAAAAACACTAAAAGAGTTATAACGTGTTCCGACAACAAAAGATTATTTTCTTGCAATTTCATGATATCATATGAATATAAATGCTTTCAACCATGAAATAACATTATTACAATCAAAGTAATAAACAAAATAATTTTATTTTTCATAAAAACATACATGTGCATACATTCCTAACATAAGAGAATAATTTTCCAATAAAGTTTGTCACAAAACAATAATATCAACTATGAAAATTCAAAACCATGTAAACCTCTAAACCATACCTTAAGTCCTTATATTTCTTCAATAAATACGACGATTTTCACACAAAATCTCTAAAAAGAATTCCTTCTACTTTGGCTTGAAAGAAAAGAAGAGTGGTGAATTCTTGGCTTTGAGGATTAGAGAGATGATGGAGGGTTGCTTGGAGAAATTTTTGAGTGATGGCATAGGCCTATTAATGTGAATTTAAGAGGAGGTAAGGGAGATAATTTTCTTAAGCTGGAAATTAAGAAAATGAAGGCTTTGATAACTTACGGGTATATTTATATGTTTATAAGAGAGAATAAGTTAAATGAGTATAGAAAACCCTAGTTCTAGTCTAATTAGGTTTCTCTTTTTTTTTTTTTTTTTTTCCTTCATTTCCCTTTGCCTTCATGGCACTCCCTTTTTTTCTTTTCTTTTTTCGTTTCATTCCACGGCAATTGCCATTGACATAACATAACATATAATATAATATAATATATTATATTATACGATTATATCTCAATATATATAATATAATATAATTATAATATAATGTAATTATAATACATTATTATTTATATACAACAATAATGTTTGCTCTCATGACCCAAAAAAATTAATTTATAAATTATTTTTTAGACACTTTATATTATCTAGTTTCTTAACGCCATAATAAAAATATTACATATGTAATTATAATGGAACCATAGATATTATAAAAAATAAGAAAATATGCAATAAAATTCATGTCATCATCAAGAATATAATTTTAAGGCATACATAACTTTAGAGCATCATAAAGATTATAAATTTAGAGCAAGTTGAACATCCCGAGCATATCGATCCTTCGTGGCTGTCATCTGTGAAATTACTAAACAAAAAGTTAATTTACTTAACATAAATAATAGTAGCATTTAGAATATCACATTTTAACATTAAATTTACGTAATTATCTGTAAAATAAAACTGAGGGCGTCACAACCTATGGCTGAAATCAATTATGATCACAAGGAAAAGAAAGGTTTTATTTGGAATTAATTGAGTTAATTTCATAAAAAAAAATTAAGGGAAAATGAATAGGTGGCTGACATATTTTTGGCTAAAATCTTAAATTTGAGGCCATGTCTTATGACTTGAAATTTGTCATCACATGTCCTCAAAAAAAAAAAAAAAAAAAAAAAATCATCGTCACATGACTTATAGTTTGATGGCCCTAAGGCCATGTCTTATGTCTTGAACTTCATCATCACATGACGTATATAATTTGCCTTTTGACTGTTGTGGTATGCAGAACTCAAGCCAGTTGCATGCTTGACTTATTCCGATGCTCTACAGTTGCGGGAAACATATGCCACTCCAATTCTTAAGCAGGTAGTTTTCTTTTATGGGTAAAATATCCTATCTTCATTTTGTGTTTGAAGATTTTCAAGTTAATATTCTGCTAGATTTTTATGCTATTTCGATGGTCGATTTAATATTGATGTGAAGAGAGACCTGGTATCTGTTCTAATGACAGAACATGGTATATGACAGAACATAGATTTTTGTTTCCAACTTTCTATCAAGAATGAATTAAGAAAACAGGGAATTTGTTCTTGTAGACAATTTTGTGTCATTACTTTACTATTATTTTCGCGATCTTTAAGGTTTTAGATTTTATGTGTTATTGCTAGCAGAGGTAAAAGAAAATGTTATGCCATTTCCTTAAATATTATTTTCCATTTGGAATGTATCGGAAGAAAGATGAACCTTTTATCTTGCATGATTCTCTCTCTGTCTCTCTATTCTTCTATATTACCAGAGCGAATTGAATCTCAATCAACATATCTCCTAGGATGATAGGCGTGTAGCTTTTCAGGCAGAACATTTCACCACATTGAGCTTTTACTGCTGTCACTAATAGAGTAAACGTATTAACTTCTTGTTCCACATGGAATATGCTTCTTTTACAATGGATATCCTTCTCCATAAAATTTAACACCGGGAATGATCGTGTCTTTGGTTAGGTCAGGAACGATGTAACCAGATATCGCTACGGGGATGAGCAGCATTTGGACGAGGCATTGAAATGGATATTCCAGTATGGTCAGGTACCCTTTTCAGTATTGGACTTAACTACATAATCTGCCTTGTAGCTGGCGATACGATGAAACTTTTTCAAGATGGAAACAAATGAAAAAACCCATCACTTACATCATTTCAATTTCTCTGGAGCAGTCAATACGCATTACAAATAATAAGGTTGCTTTAAATCCATATATTGGTTTTTTTTTTTTTTTTTTTTTTTTTTTTTTTTTTTTGAGATGCAAAACTTGAAATGCTTGGCTCCAAAGCCAAAAAACAATTTGAGTAATTAGCACTACGTTAATATAATTGTGTGCCAATTGTTTTTTACATGTTCCACTTTTCAGGGTGGAGGAATTCCAGAGGAGTGCACACGTTCTGCAAAAGATTTGTGAAGAAGAATGCTTTTCCTACTTGGTTTTAATTTTAACACAAAAATGTTCATTCATTTCAGGCATTAAAAAAAAAAAGCCCCACCTTTTTTTTTTTTGTCATGGATGAGAACTTCCCCGCTCAACCGTGGCATGATTGAAATTTCAAATTCTGAATCTTTTATGCAAAATGAAAGAGACGACTCTTGCTGTCTCATCACATGCGCGAACAGACTGATTAATAACTATAAATGATTGCATTTCATAGAAAGTCTGCAACAGTGTGAGCCCTTCTGATATGCCTACAAGGGTCTGTACTTTATTCTATGATTTGAAATGTCCTGACAGACACCTTGCTTGATGAGTTGTCAACTATCAATCTGCTCTTCATCATTATTCCTTCAGTTTCCTCTGCCTCATCTTGCTACTTGTGATCAGGTCACGGAAGATGGTAAATACTGTCTAGTCCTGGTGTTTGAGGCAAAAGCTTTTTGGAGTTGTCAGATTTTGAACGGAGACAGGTAAACATAATTATACAACCCTACAAAACTCAGCTTTTCCAATCGTTCTTAACCACTTTTATACATCATAATCTGATCCATGAACATCATGTTCAAACATGTTTTTTTGGGTTTTTTTTTTTTTTTTTTGATATTTAGTAGTTATTAATCATGAGGATACTGATTTTTCAAGCTCAAATACATTCCAGGCTAAATTCGCTTCATTCTTTGAACCGGGAATTGCAGCTGAAGTTGGTGAGTTTATTCTTTAATTTCTTCAATAAGTACAAGTATTTTTTTCTAGGAGAACATCATTATATAATGGTACTATATTAGAGGCTTAAAAAGCATTTGTCTGTCTAGAAACTTTTTGTTCGTCTATTTCTTAAAGAGTAACGGTCACGCGTTGTTCATTGCAGCAAAGGGAGAGCAAGGTCTCTACGAAGTCCGACTCATCTCCGATGCCAACTCAAACACATCGCTTTCGTAACCGTGTATAACGTATGTTCATAGTTTGGTCCCACTGGCTGTTCAAGCTATAATCTGTTGTAAAGTTTCAGCTGAGATTTAGTTGGTAAAAAATTAACAGATCAAGTTATGTATACAGATTTTGAAGAGAGGAAGATATGCACGGTTGCAAAGCCTTGACTTTTTTTATATTGCCTTTGTTAGGACTCTGAACAACATCATAAAAAAAAAAAAAGAAAGCAGGATGGTGTCAGCTGGTACCGATCAAAACTAGAGTTGAATCAAAGAGAAAACACAACCAAGTAAAGAAAACATTTTGTTTCTGTTTTTTTCTTGTTTTTTGTTTTTTGTTTTTTTTTTTCCCAAAAACAAACCAGAATTTTTGCTGTGGAGCTTCAGTTTGCCAGGCCGTTGGTTTTGAATTTGAGCAGGGGACCGTTTCACTTTGCTACTAAACAAATTTTACCCGAAATGGAAAGAAGATGTACTTTCTTAATAGCTTAAAATCTATCATCCCGTGTTAATACCAGTCATTCAGGAGAACTATTCTGTGGCTATCAAAAAACTAGTTTGATAGCTCAGGCGTTGTCAGAAAATTTTTTCAACCGAGGCACAATATTGAAGACGAAATAAATGAGACATGGTTAAAAATTCTCTCTTATCAAAGGAGCACTATTTTAATTTTTTTTGTTTTTTTGAGTGGGGACCAATTACATTTTTCTTATTTATTATGGGCACAATTAAAGTTTTTCAAAAATTTACCTTTAATAAGAATTTATAATATCTCTGCGAGGGCGTGCCCCACTAAAACGAAATAGGCTCCGGTGGTCTGCTTGCTTGTGGTATATATTTTTGAACCGTCCTATGATATTAAAATCATATCAGATTAAAAAATAAAATAATTATACAACATTTTATAAAAATTTAACAGTTAATACAGTCATAACGTTAGTTTGTCTTCAAGTAGATTTTGACCGAGTTACCAGCAAAGGTTCTGTGCAATCTACAAAAAAAAGCTGCTGGCACTGTTAACCATGTTTGTAATTGTTTTCATAATCAGTGTCCATTTTCTCTGTTAGGTGCTAACAAAAATTCCAAAATGTTCAACTGTGGGGGAAGAGAGAGAAAAGGAAGAGAGAGAGAGAGAGTTAGCTAGTGCAACAAAACAAAATCATGCACGTGAATGCCAAACTGTCAGCCAAATTTTTCACGAGAAATAAAACATGAACGTAAGCGGGCACTACAGCATCAAAGAAATATCATAACAATCCAACACGCATAGACCCCATCCCTCCATGCATGATTGTTCTCCCAAATACATTTTTCTTTCTTTCTTTTTCCTGGCCCTTCAAAATTTCTGTTGAAAAAGAGAGAAAGAAAAGGAAAAGAGAATCTCTTCAAAGTACTCTTCGTATTTTCTTAGCAGTAGCCTTTATTTAGATAATTAGGATAAAAAAAGTTGTTCTTTCTCGGTCTTTGTTTCTCTCTATGCCTTTTACTCATCCATGACAAGCACCCACCATGTCTGTGCTTTTGCTTGTCATCTTTTCCTTTTGTCTTTTCCTCTTCTCTTCTTATTTCTTCTTCCTCCTCTTCCTCTCTTCTTTCTTTCACTTTCACCTGCACTTAATGCAAATGCCCATATCATTATATTTGCTTGATTTGTACTTTGAGATCACATGAGAGGAATAATCTCATATAATATTTGCCGTTAACTTTTTTATTATTACTTTACAAGTACTTATAATCAGTACTATAAATGCTCTTGTATGACACACTGATTATTACCTAAACAGAATAATTTCTGATCCCTCTGAGTTCAGATTTGAGGAAACCTGAAAAAAAATGAAGAGAGTATAACCCTCTTACATAGTCCGTGCATTTCCAAATTTGGGTCAAAATCCCATTAACATGAAATTTTTTTTTTTTGCAGAAACCGATAAAATTTAACACAAATCCGATAGCTTCGGTTTTTACCCTACCACAACATCCAAAAAGGTGTCACTTTCTGCTAATGTAGTATACAGACTTAATATTGATAACTTCAAGTCACAACTTCGACCAAAAAAAAAAACAACTGTCATGTCACAGCATTTCTTGAGTGGGTTGCATTAAAAAAAGAATAAAAATGTCCTGTGTGGGCCCAAAAAAAAGTTACACGCTGTACTAGCTAAAATTTGCAGTATAGATATTCAAAATTACTACTGTATTTATGTAGCTAGCATCAAAGGCACAATGGCTTGTGCCCTTTTAAATATTGTCAAAAATGACGCAACGAAATTACGTTTGAGATAACGCAGAATCATTTTTGTGATCAGCTTCCTGAAACACATGACCATCTTTTCCAAAAAAAGATCACAGAAATGGCACTTTCATCGAGAGGCCCCAAGAAACTAAAAGTGGTAAGAGAAAAGCAAAAGAATCAGAAGACATGAAGCGGTCTTGATAGCATTTTTATAACAAGAATCTTACGGAAAACACGCTTGAGAGGGTAACAAATGTACTAGAGAATTAAAGGGGTGTCTAAATTTATGATTGATTCTGGAATTATTTTATTTTTGAATCTTGTTATGAGGCTTCCAAAGGGGTTCATGATCCGGGTTTTCCGGTTTCAGCCCCTGGGAAAAGTTGTTTTTTTTTTTTCCAACTACAATTGTGTGTATATGTACCAAAAAATCAAACTAGTTGAGTAGTTGTACGTATAACTTAATAGTAAAATCATACTTGATTTTACTTGTTTAGAATTCGAACCCCTATCTCCAAATTAAAAAAAAAAAATTAGACTACTTGGGTGAATGCAAAAAAAAAAAAAAAGAAAACAAAAAGAAAGCAGAGGTAAAGGGGATGTGAGCACCATAACTAGAGGGACCAATTTAGGGTCTTTGAGTTTGTGATAAAAAAAAAAATTTAGGATCTGAGTCCCAGGAAGGCATGGGTTTTAGTAATTGGTGACCAGTTCTCCTTTTGACTGTCTCATCTCAAAAAAGAATGTAGAAACCGTTCTTTTGGAAATACTAGTCCTGTATTTTCTTCTAGGGAAAAGAAGCCTATCCAAGTTTGTGACATAATTGTTCTCTGTTTGTCACTTCAGGCTTCAGTTATGTTGAGTATATTTTATTTTATTTTATTTTAGTTCATCCTTTTATTTTTTCAAGAAAGTTATTTTACAGTAAACTTTTTCTTGACACTGTCGCATGTAAGATCTTTACAACATAACAAACTAAAATTTTGATTTTAACTTACATTGTTAAGCATCATATTTGTATATTAAGGTTAATTATGAAATTCATTAAAAAGGGTTTATAGATGGTTAAAATTATGAAGAATTATGTGTACAATGTAATAAAGAATAAAAAATTCTGGATACAGTTTTTAACTGTCAAATTACATTAAAATCATTTTATAAAAAAAAAAAAGACAGTTTAATGACACGGGAAGATCTAAAGCATTGAAAACTTACCCCTACAAAGAATTCTCGAAAATTTGAATTATTAAGAGGATTGGAGATAGTATTTTGGCTGCTTATGATTGTGATTTTTCAACCATATTATTGGCTAATTAGAGAACATTGAAAGCTACTAAACCTCAACACTCACACTTAACTAAAGCCAAAAAGAATATGAACAAAAGAGAGGCTGATTCACACACCTTCAAACCAAAAAAAAAAAAAAATGTAAAAGAATCCGCAACAACGTACCTGTTCTCCAAAGACTAATTTTGCAATTGAACTATGAGAATCTCCAACTTCAACCCCACAACGATTCAACGATCTCTCTATGATTGGCGGTGTCGAAGCAGGGCTAAGACTGCTCGAGCTAAGCTCCGGCGGTGGCTTGCTTTGGGTTCCGACGTCCCTTTTCATGGCTTCCATTTTCTTTTCTGCACAGAGAAGAAAATTCAGTCACAACAAATTCAAACACAGAAAATAATAACAACAACAATAATAATAATGATATAAGTTGTACATTTACGGACCTGGAATATTCGGAAAGTCATGAATTAGCATGTCATCTTGTGGCGTATTAGAAGAAGGCCTGGTTTGGATATGGCGAGAGTGGGAATTATTAATGATGTTATGATTTTTGGAGTTGTAAATTGGAGGAGCGGACATTGTTATTCTGTTAGTCAGGTTCCGAAACGATCTTCCACTAAGAGTTTTAGCAGACAAACACTCCATCGGAAACTCTCCGGAAAGTGGGTTGCAAATGTACTTCTCTGCTTCGTTCCACTTTGAATTCAAAGCAAGCCCATCTGGCGATAAGCATTCCCAGCAATTATAGGCTGCTCTTCCCTGCAATGCTGCCCCCCAAAAGAAAAAGAAACACCCTTTAAGCAAAATTTTCGTTTAAGTACTTCCAAAACTTATTTAATAAATTTATTTTGTCTGACTAAACAGTTTGAAATCTGTTCTCTTCTGTTAACCTGAAGATTTGGGTTGGTTAGTCTGTTAGGACAAACAAGGAGAGAGAGAGAGAGAAAGGTGTTACCTTGGAGAGCTGTGGTGAATGAGTATGTAGAAGGGTCGATCTCATCTGCGGAAAATATCGAGGAAAATTAAGGTAAATTGAATTAGCAAAATTGGGTCTTGAGTGAAAAATGAAAAAAAAAAGAAAAAGAAAAAGTTGAGAAATACTAGGACTAGTACCTCTTAAGGAGTAACCAGGGGAAGATAAAGTGCTAGAGATGGAAATGTTTGATCTGAAAGACCTTGTGTCTTCTCTGAAACTTCTGATATAGGAGGCAGAGAACCTCCTTGAGTTGGTAGTTTCGCGGTTAATATTTCTGGCCTTGAGACCCCAATCTCTTAACTTGAACTCTGTCTCTTGATGATCTCTTCGCCGTGAAGGAGAAGAACCAAGTGGAGAAGAAGAAGATTGCTCCATAATTAGTGAAAGAAGAATCTCATGCAAAACCAAACATCTAAATTCTCACTTCTTCTTCTGCAGAACAATGTAGTTCGGTTTTAGCTATGAGAAAATCTAAATTCTGCAATGACTTTAGATATCACATGGGAAAACTGTGTTTGCGGTTAGTTTTATTCTCTCTCTCTTGGTTGTTCCCTTTTATATATATTTGAAGTTAAATATGAAAATCCAAGATCAGAAAAAACTTGGACGACATAAGAGAGGGAAAAGAACTAGGCTGTTCTAAAGGAAGAAAAGATAATTGAAGGTTGAGCTTAAAAGAGGGGGTTCTTGGGAATTTTAAGATTTGTGCTTTTGGTAATGCTGCAGTAAAAAAATTTGGAACTGGGGTTTGGTATTGTTTCATGCATCATTTACATGTGGTGGTATTAGAATTTTGCAATGTTGTTTTGATCCCAAGAGGAATTAAAAAAAAAAAAAAAAGATATGCACAAAAACAGGAAAAAGGGAAAAAAAAAATCATGTATCTTAATTAAGATATCATGTTGACTCTCTACCCATGCACAAGGCCTTCTCTTATCCATTTTATTTTTGTGGAGTAAATGTCAAATTGGTGTTGAAATTGTCTTCAAAAAGACTCCATTTATACACTTCAATTTGGAGAGATGAATAAGAGCACACCAAATCTGATGTGCCATTGTTCATCAACGCCAATTTGAGTTTTTTTGTTCTTTAAAGTTTCTTTATTCATAAAAAGCCCCACAACTTATATAAAAAAATAACATGAAATAGAATATTTCAGGAATATTTTTTTGTTGGTGTTAAAAATAATATAAAAGGTTAGAGATAAAGTTATTGCTTGATGTGACAGTTATACTATTTTGGTATAAAAGTTACATCATTTTGGTGTTGTGGGTTGGAGATGCCCTAAGAACAAAAGGGTGTGCACATTATTTTAGCAAGGTCTAATAAATAATATATTTAGCAAGCTCATTTGGATGAATTTTGGAACTTTTGTCTAGCAACAATCTTGTGTGATTAGAACTGATAATTTGAAACTTAACAACTTTGTCAGATGATTCCAAGAGCAAGCTTTTGCTTAAATGATTAGTGCTGAAATCGCAGTGTGGCTAATATATGAAGGTTTCTGTATTATTCATTAATTTACATGCAGTGGGGCTGAGTCAAATAGTTAGTGATTTAAATGCCCATGTGATTTGTGGGACACAAATTTGTTGTAGCATTGCTCAGAAAAAGGCTAACACCAACTCTCAACAGTACCATGAATTTAAATCTTCTGTTATACGTGTGTTCAACCAACCATGAGGCTGGAATATCTTGGTGCATATACACAACTTTCGCAATCATGATGGGCAATTGTCTCTGTTTGTCGTTGTGAGATCATGGGGTGGCTTCTTTTCTTTCTTTCTTTCTTTTTTTCCTTGTTAAGTTGAAGGGCTTGAAATTTTGAGATAACTTGGTAAAGCAATTAAAGGGTGCACGTGCTTCTCTTAACGATAACTTGTCGTTTGATGACCTTAAAATGAACTAACTTCAGAGAATGTCAATGGTTTGTATACAAATATCAAGTGGAAGACATTTACATAAAAATTTGGTCCCAAAATAATTTCCAAGAGTTTTAAAACCAAGCAAACTGACATAGTACAAAAATGGGTTCTGTAGTTCGAAAAGCAGTTTAAAACAAAACAAAAAAAAAAATGGTGATTTTTTAATTTAAAAGAGCACCAAGTAATTTGTTTTTTCCCCTCCTCTGGCACTTGTGGATCTTAGCGATGAAACAAAGTTGCCACATGGCAAAACACAACGGTGATGAGCCCATATGATTCATCACTCTTGGTTAAAAGGTAAAAAAAAAAGGACATGATTTTTTAATAAGTGGATCCCGTAGATATCAATGTTAGGTTGTTTTCAATGTGGGTTGGATGAGAAGAGAAAAAGAGTGGCTAGCAAGAAACATGGGGGGGCTGAGAATGTTTGCGTGGTTGTGCATATGCATGTGATATTGTTGTCATCATCTTGGTGAAAATGAAAGGGTTAGGGGGTAGGGTGGGGAGTCCTCTTTGTTATGGCAGCAGGTGGGCGCAACCCCACAAGACACAAGCTCTCATCATGGCCGTCTGCTTTGTCAGATGTGCATGCAAGGTAGGTTTCATGAAAGGCACAGGTTCTCTGTTCTTGTTAGTTTGGGTCCATCTGCTTCATTTAATCCCTAAAGCTTTTTTTTTTCCTCGCTTTCATTTTATGATATTATATTACATGTCAAAGAAGATTTATTTTTCACCTCAAAGATGCACTTACATCAGAGTTTTTGATTTCTGTAATGGTCCCCAATTTTTCTATTGAACTACAGTTTGTTGATGATTTAGTTCGAATTAAGTGGAATAATTTTGTACAATGCACACCCCTTACAGATGATCTAGAGATAATTTCCATATACGTCATTTTCAGTTGCTGGTGACCTTATCGTCCTTGGGAAATTGATAATCAGGCAACACAAAAATTTGCAAAGATATCTAGGAAGCAGGGTCAAACAGCTGATCTTCTATCATTATGCTAGATATCCGACAGAACACTAAAATTCACGGGCTCAGAAAATGTTTCTGTGAACTTACTCTACTTCACTCCCCAATTGTACTGTCTGAGGTGATCAAAACATATCACTCATACAATGCATTTTTTACATGCTCAACGATCTACTAGACGTCTCGGAAATTTTCGGCATCATTGAACTTAAAAACGCCATCTTGCATGCCTTTTATTATCAACTTTGGCTGAATGGCTGATTCATCCGTCCAGCGTGCTAACATTAGAATTTCAAACACGCACGCAAGGTGGGGGAAGACAGGTGAACCAACAGCCAAGAAGTTCATATTTTCACGGCAAAATGATGATGTAGTTCGTTGATTTGGATTGTACAGTTGACGAACGCATTCCTCCAAGACAAGCATCCAAAGAGGTCCCCGAATCTAATAACTATATATGATTAAAGAGGGACAGATTACACAGAGAATATATGGGCCCTTGAAAATCAATAAAGCAAATCAATTTTGCTGTCTAAAATGGTTGGTTACTTTACCAAATTAGTAAATTAAAATTCGAACAAGCTTTTGCTTCAATTAAGTACATACCTCCAAGAGCACAATGTTCTGAACGGCATTTTCACCACTAAATTCATGAGCTCATGGACTTAGCAACAGAATAGCATAAGGAACCATAACAACCAGAGAACAGATGAGGCAAACCTGAAAATAAGGACATACTGAGTACAAGTAAAACTAGGTTGGTGAAGCACTATCATATGTTGCAAAACGCCAGGAATAATTCAAATGCTTACACTTCGAGGAGAACAGCCATCAAGGATCTGCCAAACCGCCATAAATCGTCTAGTGCGGCCTCATCTTAGAATCCTAAAAAAAATTAAAAGAAAAATACGTATGACGAATTAAAAATTAGCCCATGGCACCAGCTGGAAAGAAATATACAAAGGGCAAAAATACAAGGATCCTTCTCACCAGTGACAAAGAAATGAAAGCTGAACAGCTTTATGAAACTGCATATGCATATAAACTACCTGTTTAACAGGAGAAACATGAAAAGAAATTCAAGAGCGGACAAAAGCATGCGGCAGAACTTAATATATATGTGTGTGTTGTGGGGGGGGTGGGTGGTGTGTGGTTCAATGGTTAGGTTTCCAATCGGTACCATTAAGAATCATAAGGTTGTAATGAATCAGGCAATTGACCAAAAAAATTATGATAATTAATAAGATTGAATTCTTATCACGCCATATTATCAATCGTTATTGAATTCTTATCACGCCATATTATCAATTGTTATTAAAATATACCCTCATTTAGAATGTAATCACTGAAAACAAGTTCATCAATATATATGTGTATAAACATAATATATATATATATATATATAATTGAGGGAATATACTAAATAACTAATATATTCCGTTGCACAGATAATGAAAGGATGATTATGATATTCCATTTAGCAATCAAAAAAAGAAGTATAAAATTCAGTTAAACTGAATTAATCATAACATCTAGGACATCAATGTCGGGTGACCATGATCAAAACAAAATAAATTTCAAATCCACATAAAAGAACTAGTAAACCTAGAAATATTATTACAACGTTTCACCATCAGAACAATATCTTACTTATTTCCATTTTCTTATTTCCTTTCTTCCTGTTAGGAGGCTGGGTGGTGTTCTTGATTAATTAAAAAAAAAAAAACTTTGAGAACAAAATAGCATTGGTCGAAGAAAACAACATAATACATACCTTGTCCAAGAATCAAAATAGCATTTCCAGCCAAAGGAATAACATCTTCAATCTTTTCACTGGCGAAAATTGCTTGGACAACTATCAAAGAAAATGAAGATAAATAAGCTAAACAATATCAAAAGTAGCAACACATAAACATACAAGTTTCATCTGAATGGTTCTATGAACAATGACAAAAAATTGACTTATTCAATGAATTTCCCAGCAAAATATGTGACAATGAAAACCTGAGATTTGCATCAGCTTTTCCTCGTTCTCTGTCTTATCATTTTCATTGACGGCCGCCTCAATGTCAGATGCAGCTACCGCATGCAAAGAATGGTAACCATCTGATAGCCATAGAGTTTGCGTTCCTGCAAAGTGATGGCAAGTTCCTTTAGTTACCAAGTCTGAGAGCAGTGCCATAGTGACGAAACAGTTTGTGGCTGAAGTTAAGGTCAAAAGGCATGCAATTAAAGATTCAGATAAGCTAACATGACATGAATATCACTCATATCATTTCGAGTAAACCAATCCTTCGCTTTCTCTTTCCAAGATGACCATGACCTCAGAGAACAGGCTATTCCTACACTGACCACTTAACTGGTAGATAATCCAGTTTCACTAAAAGTACATACACAACAACGTGCAATTATATAGCACAAGACTTCTGGTCTTCACACCATTTAGATATCCAAAAATTTAGATTAAAAGTGAAGGGAAGAAGCATACTAATGGAGCTATCAGCAAGAACTGCCAACTTTTGCACATGCATAACTTGAGGCAACCGTCGGATGTGAGGAGTCATGTCTGATCCAGTAACGGGGTTGGACCAGCACAAAAGGTGCAGATTTCCTGCCGAGTCCAATATCAGAAACTTTTCTGGGGACAATGCTTGAACTGAAATTGCCTTCACCAAAGTCATTACCCTTGAATTTGATGCTTCAACATCCTTGCTACTGAACGCCAGGAAACATGCCCCTGCCTCACAGGAATCTTGCCTTAATCTTACGGCCCGCTGCTTTACTGTAAGTTCAACTACTTAATTAAACAATATTGTCCGATGAATCCCATGACCAAGAAATAATGTAAGGATCTTCACCCATGACTAAGAACATGAATAGAGTGTCTTTAAATCTACAAATATCTAGAACAATTATATCAACGAATTAATGACCTCACTTCGATATAAGCAGCAGAAGAGGCAATTCCTAATTAAAGTTGTTGTTTTTTTTTTTTTAAACAATCAGTAATTTACCATCCAGAGGCATCCTTATGAAATTAACCAAAGGACAGCACCTTGTTTAATATGAATAGCACCGTCCTGGTCAAAAGAATACTCATAAAAGAATTGTTAGCAAAAGTTACAAAAAAAATACATAAATCTGTCAAACTATCTTGGAGCATGTCTGACGCTCTGACAACAGCAGTCAGTTACCAAAAGGACCAAACGATGGCGCAACAAGCTACAACAAATTTAATGCTGATTTACAAGCCTATGTATTGGGTCATGACCGTGGGGTGCAGTTTCTAATTTCCCTTCTATCATTTTCTTTTTTTCCCATTCTCCAAAGTCAACTTGATCAATGTATTACTTTCTTTTCTTATATCAAATATCCCGAAGGCAAGACCATGATAAATTGATGTTGCACGCTCTCAAATAGTTTCAACAGATGCTAGTATGCGTCTAAATTGTTAAGAGGTAAAAAAGGCAAAGCACATGAACTAGTTAACCAATATGGGCAATTTATCCATCCCAATTTATGATCGCATGGGAATACACAGACACACCGAACATGAAAAAGTTAGCAATTTACATTTCATTTAGTGAAAAGCAAACTAAAGAATGTCATCTGAAAATTAATGATAGCAGAAATGCATAATAGGTCAAACCTGGGTCAATCACCTATAAGTTTGGCACGTTTTTGGGATCTAGGTCTGCACTACACCAACAAGAACTTAAACCGAACAGAGAGTGTAAACAAATTCGGAGTCTTGCATCAAGACGAACCCAAACATCAGAAAGATGATCTGATTCGGTAAGTTTATATTTTCGACGTATTTTAGACGTAAATATAGTTTCTAGAGAGCTTACAACACCAGTTATCATAGATTGTCACACCAGGTTAATTAGTAAGGTTGATTTAGATCCGACATTCATAGTCTCTACATTCTCAAAGAATCAACTTACAAGTTGCGACACAAAACATTTAGGTTGCAAAGTGGCAAGATAGGAAAGTTTCTCTGTTCAACGCTACTAATAGCTAGTAAAGTTTCACTCTTTAGTTCTATTAATTATGAAATTAAACAAAAACAAATAACAAATCTAGACAATGACATTTTACCTTAAATGTATAAAAAGATCATAAATCTCAACTGAAAGAAACAATGAAACTTGCTGTACTTACCAGACACAAGATGCCCATGGTTCTTCCCGTCTAAGTTACAATCGCAAGTTCTCTCTGAAGACCCTTCACCGGAGGCACATTTGCCACACCGATCGCAACCTCCAGAATGGGCGTAATCCTTCAAATCACGATGCACATCAGCACCAATAACGCCATTTGGCAAACCCGATTTTCGACCATTCAATTTCGAATTTGGCTGCGAAGCTTTCGCCTTTTTAACCTTTCCTTTAAGGAGCTGCCTCAAATTGAAAACTCTCACTCCCATTTCCTCCCCAAAGATCAAAAATCCGAAAGAAAGAGTGATCGAGAACACAGGCTTTGAACACTCGATCACGGCGCACCTCATCAACTTGACGACCTCGTCGTCCACCAATTTTACCGCGAAAATCCAAACTTTGGAGCTGGAGACCGAGTACATGGCGAAGAAATTGACCGAGCCAGCAAGCTTGACCGAAAAGCCATGGACCGAATCAACCAAAATCCCGAATCTCTCCACAAATTGGAGGTCTTTCTGATTGCAAACGACTCGAGCCCTAGCGAAAAGCTTTTTTCCTTGCAGAAGAATATAGAACCGCAGGAGGATTCGGGACCCGCCGGCGTGGGGACCGGAGACGACGAACAGAGGGCGGGGATCCGGGGAATTAGGGTTTTGGAGGAGGACGAAGGCGGAGGAAGAAGACGGTGCGGGGATGACGGTCTGAGGGGGAGGGAGGGAGGAGGATATGCGGAGAGGAGAGAGAGAGGAATAGAGAGAGAAAGAGGAGTCGGAGTGCATGAGGGCTAGAGAGAGAGAGGTGGGTTCGAAGAGCAGAAAGGTTATGTGAGGGGAAGAGAGAGAAGGGTTTGGGAGGCTGAGCTTCGAGGCTTGAACAACAACCATTAGAGACCGGAACACCCACGACGACCGTTGCCGCCGCCTCCGACACCACCACAGTCGTCGTCGCCGCCGGCTGAGATTTGGCGTGTTGCTCTGGTTTTAGCTGCATAGGCACTGATGGTTTGGCTCCTTGGGGAGACCAAGGTTGAAGAGCATGATCAATATTTTATTTTATTTTATTTTATTTATTTTTTGTTTTTTTGTTTTCCAGATCCAAATGAATGTTCGTCAAACGTGAAGTCCTCAGCAAGCGTGATATCAAATATTATATTAACATTTTGGCATAAGGTACAATCTTTAAAATAAATTAAAATAATCTTTAGAGATACTTACAAATTTTAATTTTAAAATAAATTAAAAATTAGCAATGTTTTAATTATTAAACTAAAAAGTCAACACATCAGACAATAACAATTATGCATCAAAAATTAACTTGAAGGACATTTAGCATCAAATTCAGCACAAAATTTAACACATATCCAATAACAAAAAATAGCAATGCATTGTAGCCTTTTTCTTATCCAAATATTTAATTTTTGAGTAAAATGCTATTAGACGAACATAGTGACATCTTTACTTTAACTATTACGCGCTGGAATGACAATTATTTATTTATTTATTTGCTCTCATTTTATTCCTAGAGGGTAATATATCTCCGTCAAACACATAAATAAATATAATGAATTCAATCCACTTGCCCACACTTGCAAACATATGGTAAACGTAAAATAATTTATGCTTATTGGCTATCGGACATTGGTACCACTTTCATTAAAAAGACCGCTAATGAGAGATTTAGAATCAACGGCCACAATAAAACAATACACCAATTCAAGGACGGAGCTAAAAAAATTACTTAAATAACTAAAAAAATTATATTAGAAGATATTAAACTGCAGGATGTGTATTAAATGTTAAAAAAAACAATTAAATGAATAAAAGATAAAATTTTAAAGAACGAAATATAATTTTAAAAAATAGACTATAACTTTTATAAAATTTTATGTATAATACTAAAAAAATTCAAAATATTCCTTCACCCTCTCACATGTATAACTACATTCGAGTCTTTGTGTATGGAGAAACAGGTGTTGGAAGAGCTTCTCCCGTATGGGTCCAACCCGGTTTGAATCCGGATTAATCGGGTTTACTCTCGCTAGAGTTAAAAGACCCTTTATATAGGTTCATGTCTCTATGTGGTAGGTCCGGATACCGCATGGTTCATCAAAAAAATAAAAAATACAAAAGACCATGCATGCACATATGCGTGCCATCTTACATGATATTATATATATTATCGCATTACTAGGTACTGAACATCATAAACTAACAAATTGTAAATTACACAGTAGAAGACCCGCAGATAAAACTCACTATTAATTGTGATATTAAACAAGATGTCCCAACCATCTAATTTAGAATCCAATACAGCATTGCTTTGCTAAAACCACAGCACCACCCATAACCCCCACCCCCCAAAAATTAACCCACATTAAAAAGATCATAAAAAGCCAACACATTATTGCATCTCGATTACATCACCATGAGAATGGTCAATCACAAAATCACCACCGTTGATCTAGTCGGTGTAATTACGAATGGTGGCGTGGGCCTCGCAGGCCTTGGCGGATGGGCTGGGCTCGATAGATGGGCTGGGCTCCACTGGCTTCACGAGCAGCTCCTGAGGCAAGTCCTTGATCCCCTTGAGGTAGAAGGTGTAGAAAAGCTTGAAGGGGAAAACGATCTGCTGTAGCTTCACCTGGCCGTACACCCCCTCGAAGATTCCGGAGCCACCAGTCACAGCGAGATACGTGTCCTCATAGGTCAGGTACGATCCTTGCACCGATATGTGACCGTAGTCTCCGAAGTAAAAGCTGTAGATGGCCTCGTACCGGTCACCTTTCATTTCCGGTTTGTTCTGGATCAGAACGCATATTCCCGCCGTTATTCCTATCCGTTTTTGCAAGTCTCCGGTATACACCTGCAATTTTACAAACAAACAAATAAATGAATAAAAACAAAAAAATGTAGTGGGATGATGACTGAACTGTCATGGACAACATTTTCCCGAGAAAGTGAAGGCACTAACTTTAGTGGAAAAAAGCTTGGTTTCCCGTCTCTTTTTATTTATTTATTTTCTTAAGAAAAATCACAACTTGGAAATGAGGAAATTAAAAAGAAAAAAGAAATAGTGGGACTTGCTTTGTTACTAAAAGGGACGAGATCTCCAAGAGAATTAACAGATTTTTGGCTCAATCGGAGGTAGGCCGGGCTTCCACGGTCCCGCTCATTGATTTCGTACACATACAGTTCTTGAACTTTTGCTAAAACACCAAAACATTTAACAAAACAAAACAAAAAAATTAAAAGGGTCAGCAAATATAAGTTGAAGAAATAATATATATATATATATATTTAACTTTATAAAATCATGAAGGAAATTATAATTACTGGGTAGTCTTTCAGAGTCGGAAGGAGAAGTACTGGAAAGCTGGGATTTGCAAGTAAGGGATCTTTTGGAAATTTGAAGATTGGGAAATGATGAGAGAGAATTAATATCATATGGGTCAGTTGATTTTGAGATCTTGATCCAATTGGGTTTGAGACTTGGTGAAGAAATTAAGGATGATGATCTTGGGTTGTAAAGTTTGATAGACGAGGATGCTAGGGCTCTCATAGCAGAGGTCGAGGAAGCCATTGGAACTATGAAAAGAAAAGAATTTGGAGGTGTTTGGTGAGAGAGAAAGTTGACGGGAAAGTGGGATATAGACTTGGTGGAGTTTGTATATAAAGAGAGCGGCAATGGAGATCCAGAGAGCGTTGAGAAAACACTTGGTGGCTTCTTATTTATTTATTTATTAATTGATGGACGGAGATTCGTTAAAAAACAGGCGACACGTGCAAAGTCTTACGTTTGAAATTGAAGGGGTAAAAGTCTCGGCCTCCGCGTGGGTTGAAGGTTTTTTTTCCATATATGTTTGAAAGCCGAATTTTTTTCGTTTAATTCCAAAACTTCGTCGGGTTTGAAATTTGGACGGAGCTACTTCTTTTCTTTTTGTTTTAACGAATAAATTAATAAACATTTTAAATAAATAAATAAACAAATGGATCGAGTTTTGATTTGTTGTCTTTTTATTTTTTCCCCTTCCTTTCTTTTTTTGATGTTTTTTGGTTATGTTGTTGCAATGCTAAAGAGCATAGACGCTGTCCTTTTTTTTTATTTTTTTTCTTTCCTTTCTTTTTTTCAAGTACACATATTTTTTTGTTATGTTGTTGCAATGCGAAAGAGTAAAGATGACTTGCCTCCATGAAAAATGAGAAGAAAATTTTGAAACAAAAAAAGATTAATGTTACCTCAAGAAATTAAATATTGTTACTGAAATGAAATTGAAATTCGACAATAGAAAGCATAATAAAATGATAAAAATTAAGATAAAAAATAATAAAAAAAACCAAAAGATGAACACTAAAATTTATAATAGTTTGGCTCAACATAGCATACATCCATTTAATTTGGTTTTACTGAAATCTGAAAATTGAATACACACACTTGAGACCTCTCTACAAACTTTAATACAATTTTGACAGAGTAACTACTCAAGACTCCATTTCATGAACTCTTCTTTCAATGTCGCTTCCTATTTATACAGCTATGAGCGTGTAAAATTGCCTCTTGTCAAGTAATCGTCCTTCCCACGTTCTCTTCTTTTGAAGCCAAACCATGTACTACATTCTTAGGGTAAGCCCTTTTATATTCCACATGGAGATAACCGCGCTCCCACATTTAACTCTTTCGATTGAGTAACTTCCTTCTTCCTCAGGATGTTTGAGACGGTGATTACCACGAAAGATTTAGGCTTTATGGATTAATGAGCCTTATTTGAGTGGGGGAATTTATAGAGTCTAGACTAGCGTGATCACTGAAGCTCGTTGAGGATGCGAGCTCATGGAGGGTACGAGATGAACGCAAGCTCGTGATGGGTAAGAGTTCGCCAAGGATGTGAGCTTGGACATGAGCTCGCTGAGGCGTGGGCTTGTTGTGTCATCAACCTTGAGTTGCACATGGGCTTACTTTGCCACATTTTCGCAAAGTTATTGGCTTGAGGTAGTGTGATTGGTAATAGTGTGAACATTTCTTCTTATAACACACTCCCATCTTCTAGTTATGAAGTTGAGTTGGAATCTTATCAGGAGTTGTTCACGGAGCTAATGAGTACTCTACGGCTAATAGCAACTTGCAACAATATGTCATTTAATGTTCCTCAAATAACCCAGATCATATTTACATTGGGGCTCTTGGCTGTCGGGTTGTTGACATGAAATGCTAACCTTTACTATTGAAAATTGAGGTATAATAGTAAGCCTATAATGTATCTTTTTAAACATTAAATTTGATTAGAATCCTATCAAAATGAAAAGTAGTTGGTTCATATAATTTTTTCTTTACACTAGAACAGACAGAGCGCTTGACGATGTTAGCCACATCATTGTCTTATCTACCATTAACATATTGAATACATACAACAATGATTTTTAACTATCATTTAATACGTGCATGAAATCTTTGAGAGTCCATAAAAGGCATATTAGACAACAATTTTTTTGCAATTTAACGACAGGTTTTGCAAAAATCATCATTAATAACCTCTAAAAATTAAAAAAATCCTTTAACCTAGAAATATTTTCTTACTGAAACAACAATTTCTCAAATATTATTCACAAATTAGACAAATGTTATTCACATTTCATCAAAATAACACAACTAATGCTTTGCTAAGAAATTTATTACAAATCCTTCTTCTAATTTATAATCAATATGTAGTACAAATACTGTAAACAAAGTTTACTAAAAATAACTAATTTGAACATGGTAGCAAACAAGAACAAAAGATAAATGATTCTAAAAGTAAAAGATGAAGGAATTGGGAGAAAAAAATTGTAATGAACGTCACAATGAAGCCATGATTGACGGAGGTAGCGAACATTGTGACGAAGGATGATGGCCCATGGACATGGTCATGGTAGTCCCAACGGCAACAACAATAGTAGGGGTTGAAGGAATAATAATTGTGGATTAGATAAAGGAATTTAGAATGAAAACTTCAAGTTTTGAATGGGTAGAGTTAGAGAGAGAGAGTTGGGAGAACAAAAAAAAATAAAAAGGAAAGAAAAAGTTTAGAGATCAAATAAGGGTGAAGTTGAGAGAAAATATAAAGTTTCTAAATGAGAGAGATATAAGGATGGAAAAAAAAAGTAACTCAAAGTTATAGAAAGAATGAGAAAATTTAAATATTTTTATTAAAAAGATGAGTTGAAAAAAGTGCACCTATTTTTTTTTATTTTTTGGATATTTGATGACGATTTATAAAAAACCGTTTTTTAATATAACATTTTAGATGACATTTTTTAGAAAACCATCATCTAATATACATGTGTAAATTTTTGAAACATGAAAATCTTCGTGTCGCATTCTTTTTTGGATATTAGACGATGGTCTTGGTTAAACAATTGTCTAATTGACATCGTCTACAAGTTGTTGTAGACATGTAGTGTTCGGAACAGGACCCTAACCAAAGCAAATTGTAGATTGAGATTTTCCATACAAAGTACGTAGGTCTTTTTTTATTAACAATGGTGCATTTGAATCTATCAAGTAAGTGGTGAGGAAGTTCATCTGCCAAGATATCTCTTTGCAGAGGTAGCTAGCGCCTTGCTACTTTGTCAACGACAAGAAAAGTGTTTAGATGTGGTTAGACCATTGGATTCCTTTAAGCTAGGGGTTAACGCATGTTCTACCAACGGTTTATGGTAATCACACTTGTTTTTTTGGGGTATAGGTGATGTTTGACTAATAGGTAGGACCTAATAGCTGATGGATCGTTTGATATTATTTTTGTTTATACTTTTAGTTAGTAGATAAAGAAAAAAAAAAATTTCTTAATAAGTGTTTTAAATTACATCTTTAAAAAAGCACGACATTAAGCAATATAAACATCATAATAAATTTATGAAGTCTTATTGAAACTCTTCTCAAACGTCATACAAAAAAGCAACTTTTGCATCCGTCATTCATCAAGCCAAATAAGCAGTAAATATGTGTTTGATAGAATACCTATGTGGCTATTTATCAAAAATTAGACGACTTAATTCTATACTACAACAAGAGCAAATAAAACTTGCATATGGTAAAATGAACACATAAGAATACATAAATTAATAATGGTCCCAAACAAATAAGTGATCTTGGTCCCATGACCTAACTCAACGGGGCCCATGCCTACGTGACTTGCATGGAACACATTTTGGGCGCCAACGGTGGGAGCTTCTTTCTTTCATTGTGCAAAACGAGGAGCAAGAAAATGAAAGTTGGAGAACGGGAATTATTTTGACAAAGTATTTTACGTGAATGACTTTGTATCTCTATGGAGACTTCAATCATATAACTACCGACTATTGGAATGAGAATGAACGAAACAATTATTTTTTAAAAGATCGCATAACATAAAACCGTAAAGAACAGACACACTACACATCCTCGTCTTTCGCTACGTTGTAGCTTTTTGACAATTTTATGGGAAATTTTCAGTAATATTATCTTTCTATATTCTTTTTATAAATTTCATATATATTTATTTGTGATATATCTTAATATAAAATATAAATAATAGTGTGACGTAACTTTTTTAAAGCGTGGCGTAAATAAAAACAACTTTTAAAAGTATGACGTGTAATTTTCTCTGATTTTTTAACCCTGGTCCAACTGGGCGTTGCTTGAACCTCACGGGCCTTGGCCACTAGGTTGGGCTAAATGGAAAGATTGGGCTCCAGTCCACGGGCTTGCCGAGAAACTGGCCCTTTTCAGCATCAAGGAAAACGTGTAGACAAGCTTGGGAGTTGAGGGAGAACACAATCTGGTGTAGCATTACCTGACCATACATCCCCCTTCAAAGAGCTAGAATCACCAGTCAAAGAGAGACACGTGTTCTCATGGTCAAATATGACCCGGCATATGGGACACGTGTTCTTATCTATCATGCACATGCCACCACTTTTTGCAAGTCTCCGGTTCATAAATCTGCCATATCGTAGACAATTTTTTTCATTAAGGGGAAAAAAAGAAACTAGTAATTGAAGCTTAGAAGAATTATTGCTGAGTTTACGTGAAGAAGCCATTAGCTAGAGCTGTGAATCTTTTCATTTCCTCAAGTCAGGTGTTTGATGTTGCCCTTTTTTTGTGGTGAATAGAGGCCACGAGGAGTGGTAAACCAAGGGCTGACCGACCACAAATTGGATAGTCTCTGATTGGTGATGCTTGACTAGGAGGTCCAACAAGTAATCTCGACGTCGACAAGCCTTGGGGGGGTTTATGGACGGTGACGGAGTCTGAATGCCATAACCAATTATGTATAACTCAACCCTCTCACAAGTGGTTGACTCTATCTGTAAGATTCACTTAAGGTTCTATAAATAGGGCCAACACCTTATGCGAGGATGGGGTTATATTTTTCATGCCAAACTGTCAATGAATGCTTGATGATCCGTAGAGGTGGCCAAGGGGCACTAGCCTTCCCCGATGAATTAACTCTCAATCATATCAAAGTCAATAGTGTATGACTATGGTAGATATATACAAAAATCAAACAGTTATCGTAAGTACCTGTCATTGACTTTGTATACCTTAGCAAGGAATTCTCTATTTTCTTCTCACGTACTGTAAAAAATTTAAGAAACTAAACTTTCTGACTGTATAAATAGTAAAGAATCTCGTAAGGCCATATATACATGTGAAAGAATTTCCTTGGACGTGGTGATTATTTTGGAATTGATCACCCCTATGTACGTCATGTTTTGCAGCTGGCATGCACTTGCTTAATTGCTCCATTTTGTTCTAATATGTTGTTGTGGAGAACAAGAAAGCTTCATTTGTAAATTGGTGCAAGAACATGTTTAGCTGGGAAGATTTTTCCTAAATCAATGATTTGTTATAAGATTTTACCCAAAAAAAATGATTTGTTATAAGATAAATTTTTATCAACAGTGTGGCATTATAAAACCACCATAGTGTACATTCATTAATATAAGATTTACGACTAACCATGTGATAGGAATTAACATTAACATTAAAAATTAACATTAACATTAAAATGCGAGGGAAAGTAGCTCATTTCATATGGCATTTTACATCAAAAAGTTAGTTTGTTATAAATTATTATTTGTGGATAAAATTCACATTCAATGTGGAGAGTTTTGAACTATAATCCCTAATGTCAAAAATAGAGGTAAATTTACTCTTAACTAGGTCTATAACTACATTTATACACTAATAAGAAGTAAGATTGGTAGTGTTCTTCTTGAGGGAGGAGAGTTCAAGAACTATGGGGAAGGGATGGGGACAAAGTCTTATCCTAGAGTTTGAGATGGGTTGGGGAATGAAGGAGGCGGGAATGAAGGAAACACTCACCCGCATTCCTCCACCCCGATATATATTATTTATTTTTCAAAAATATTTATTATTATTGTCGTTGTTGTTGCTAATTTTCATTTGTTCTTGTCAACATATATATAATTAATCGAATTTTTTTTTGTTTATGAAAGCGTTGAACTTGAATTACATTTATGATGAATTTCAACTCACTTTTTATTTATAATTATTAAAATTTTCATGGCCAACAAACGTTCATAGCAGGGATTGAGTATGGGAAGCTCCCCCAACATAGTTTTAGCAAGATTTTTTGAATTTGTAACATTTGTAGAAAATGTCACAGATAGTGATGCAGCTAAAGCCTTGTGACATTTTAAAATGTCACTAAATATTGATTTTCCGTGGCTTTTTAAAAGTGTAATTAAAACAAATGTCACTAAAACAAAAAATTAAAAAAAAATATCATATTTTAAAAATATCGTTAAATTATATTAGTAGCCTTTTGTGACCCGTAACGTGATCAAATTTATCTCAAATTATTGTGTATCAATTTTGTTATTGAGCCACATATTATTTAACATAACAATAGGACCATACATTAAGCATAAAGCGGCAAAAGCCAACTATTATATAAACATGAACATTATATTAGCTTCCCTTAAAAGGGATAAGCTGAAAATTACATTCTCGAAAGGGGAGGAAAAAAAAAAAAAAACAGCAACAATTGCATTATTAAGAAAACTCATGTCCTATTCTATTAACTTGTTTGAACAAGAAGATTAAAACCAAGGACCTCTTCTTCATTAAAGAACCAGTTACATAAATTAACTCATGATTCTCAGTCACAAAATAGACTTTTCTTTGACGGTTAATTTCTTGCTATTTTTGAATCGTGCTCATCAATTGAAGACATTTGCCTATGTCTCATATACTCGACCCCAACCGGAGAATGACCAGGCTGTGAACGATGTCGTCGACGTTGAAAACTTGGCGGTGACCAAAATCCTCACGTGGTACTTCAGCGACAAGACAACCGGTGGACCGAGAATTGGTGCATTGATAGGGTATTTAGCAGAATAGTTAGAACTGTTTTTACTATAGTATGTGAGAACTTTATACTGTAGTAATATTTATTTCTATTTTCTATTTTTTATACTGAAGCATGTTAGAGCTTTGTGCTATTTATAATTAAGATTGTGGTCCAGACCAACCTTATCAAACAGCCTTTGACATTCTAGTCTTTTGGAATACTATGTGTTTGTCGTGTCGATGACAGGATTCTTTACTTCTGATCTTTTGGAATACATAAATCTCTTGCTCCCACCTAATTCATATATACACGCATTTTTTTTTTCAATAAGAAACAAAGAATGCTTTAATCTAAAAGCTTATTTATAGGGTGTTTGGTAATTGTGGTTAGAACCATAGCTGTAATTACTAAATAGTATAAAGTTTTCATATGCTACAGTAAAAAGTAAAAAGTTGCTACAATATAAAGCTCGTATGTTACAGTGTTTTCAATCATAACCACGGTTCTAATCATACTTTCTAAACGCTATTTTAATTTCTCTAAAACCAAACCACATAACCAAACATCTCCGCTGAATCACCTCTTTGAGGAGTAAATTTCCGTGAGCCAAAAACCAAGAATACGCTTTGATTGATTTTCAATAGAACATCCATATATGAGCTTTCCAAATAAACCAAGAAAGGAAAGGGCCATTAAACTGAAAAACAAAAAGAAAGTAGAACTTACACTTAGAAGAATGAGGCAGATGAAGAACTCGCCTTTTTTTTTTTTTTTATAGGAAACTGTAACGCCCCTATATGGGGGTTAACAGTTTTTAAATAAATAAAATGAAAATAAAAAAATAAAGATAAAACATCAAAGTAATTTGCCCGAGACTTAAATAGAAACTCTCAAGATAAAAATAAAACATAAACAAATAAATAAACCACAGTTTAATGTAGCACCTTAAATTTTAATAATATACAACTGTCATCATCATCATTTCAACCCTCAACAAATCTTAATACAGTCACAGAATGTAACAATTGATGCTTACATTATCATGCAGATCATTCTTTACATTCGAAGCAATTCCAACGTAATATAACTACATAGCTTCCTCAACTGTTTTTCTTGTAACCATCTCATACTTAATGAGTCCTAAAAAGAGGAAAGTATAAGGAAATGAGAGACAACATACTCAGTAGGGAAAGCCATTACTCACCTTAAGGTTTTATTCTTTACCACATTAAATCTACATGGTTAGTTAGTTTTCATCATTATCCAAATTATGAGATTTATTATGATCATATTCCTTAGATACCATAGTTAATCATTACCAAGTTTCATACATATACATATATACAATATTACCATTTATCATTATTCCTAGGTATCCACATTACATAAAGTATCACTCAACTTATCGAAACCCAAATGGGCGCGTTTGGCCACACTTCAAACATTCTGAGAGTGTTCCGGTGAAGGGACATCAAGCCCCGAGTCCTCATCAAGTCGATTCCTGTACAGTGTGTTCTGGGACTTTCGACCCAAGGGAGCATCATCACCTCCCCCCTATTTTACCTTTTAGGGTATTCGTGCCCAAGGACGTAACCTTCGTCCTCTTCACGTCTCACCATTTCTCAATGTTTAATCATTATTTATAGAGTCAATTTTCCTAACCATGCTTCCTAATTTATAACAACATATGTTAATTCATTATGTTCCTCGCTAATCAATACAGGGCGAGTTCATGTCATAGTTTCATATGTGATTCTCATATAATAGCAGTTCAATATAGATACATATATCTTGTGGTAAAATAATCAATTTTAATTCCATAAAAACCTCACAAAAGATGAGTAATAGAATCCTTACCTTTCAAGCTTCTCAACAATCTTTTAATCTCGGAATTAATTAACGTTAGCTCCACACACCCTTGATCCTAAGTTGTGCATAAAGACAATTAAAACTAAAGCACAACATATAACCATATCTATAAATGAATTATGTGTAAATCTACATATTTTAGTCTCTAATAAGATTCATAAATCATTTAGGATAGTGTTGGAAATGTTGCAAGATATTAAGAGATTAGAAGATGAGCAAAGTTGGGTTCACTATCTACAATTAGCACATGGGTTAATAGGTGGTTTACTTAAGGTAGACGGGTGATATACTGCCAATGGTAGGTTTACTAGTTTCCAATCCGAGAATTGAAAAATTTATAGAAAATAAAATACAACTCCGATTTAGGCTCATGATAGCTCGTTGGAAAGCTTAGGATGTCTACTTTTCAAATATGCAAACCAATTTACAAAATTCATTTTCATCAAATCCCATAATTTCAAGAAAGAGCCACTGCCCATGGAGGTATTACAAAGTTTATGGAAGGTTAAGTTTCTCTTTAACTCAAAGCATATTATCCTTGATCAAAATCCTAAAATTATTCCAAAATATGCAGCATGCATTATATAATTATAATAAACATATTCTCATGAGTTTTATACCACAATCATCATCAAACCAAAATAAAGGTTGGTTGTCGGTTTTAATTCAAGACTTAAGTTTTTGTTCATAAATGCTCAAATATGCATGCTAACATAATTAGAAATTTGCATGAACTTTGAACACGAAAATTATACATTAAAGATGGAGAAACACATACTAAAAACCAAATTTAAATTAAAGAAAACTTACCTCAAAACTCCTTTGAAAAACACCAAAGTTCAAGTAAAAATCAAGCTTAAATTGACTCCAAAACAACTTCAAACATGGCTGGGAATTATAGTTACTTTGGCTGTAAAGAAAGATTTATGCTTTATGTCTTTAGTTAGAAATTGATGTGAGAAAGGGAGAGAATGAGAAACTAGAGAAGCATGTGGTGATGGTTGAATAAAAATGCATCAAAATAATTGAGGAGTGGGAGATAATTGTAGGTTTATGGGGAAGGTGGTAGAAAGAAACAAATGAGCATTAAAAGAAAATATTATCATGTCTCCCTTGGAGACTTTTAGTAAATAATGCCTACATAATTGAGGGGGCAAATGAGGCAAGTTGTGGAAGAAGATAAAGAAGCATTAAAAATGTGGTTGAGAAAATATATTAATGTCTCCTAGTAATTGAGGTGAATTAATTCTATGTCTCCTTCGGAGACCTTTAGCCAAATGAGAAAGATGCTACTTAATTGAGCATTAATGTAGGGGGACAAGGTTGGTAGAAGTGGGTTATAGGTAAATTTTGAATGTTTCCTATAGAAACTTGGTAAGAAATACTAAAGTGACATTTTATTCATATGATTTTTATAAAAATCATACCCGTTAAAGTAACGGGTGTTTCAGAAACCAACCACCTTAAGCGGATAGATTCGTTCATTCTTTTTGGAGGGAAGCCTTCCAACCTTTTAAATCTTCATACAAACTAACCTTCCACAAATTAAGAGGCGGAAAACCTAAATTGTTAGTGAATATTTAAAGTAAATTTTCAAAAATCAAATTTTGTAAATTTATTACGAAAACAATGGCATATTTTAATATAAGTAGAAATAGGGATTAGTGACAAATATAAAATGTCACTGAAATTTATTTTTGTGATATTTTCAAATGTCGCAAAATCTACTTTTTTGATGACAATTATAAATGTTACTATATTGCATAATTTGTGTCATTTTAAGCAAATGTCACTACCTTATAACGACAGTGACATTTTGTGTTAGAATATTACCAAATCAATTGTCACTAAATTGCCCATATTTCTTGTAGTAGGGTTGGGCATGAGAAAGCCTTTTCTGGTCCTACCCCACCCATTATCATCCCTAATTATAAACGCAGAGCAACCACTTTCTTTCTTTCAACTTGGAAGAATTTGGACACTATACAATGTTCGAGATAGAATAGATTTATCCTTAGACAAAAGCTGCAACCGTGTTCAAGTGTCAAATTATTAATCAATGTTGTGTTTTTGGTCCTAATTTCGTATTCTTAAAGCCATGAGTTAAAGATGTTACTTTTTTTTGTTTTTAACTCTTTGGTACTGAATTGATATTGGAAGAAATATCAATGCCTCTCTCTCTCCAATGGAAAGAACTAGGAAGACACAAGATCAATACCAGTGTACTAAAATGTGCCCCTGCTGTAAAGTTATGCGGCATCGCCCCCTGGAGGTAACTTACAAATAGTAAACTACATTATTCTTTTGCTCTTAGAGTGCACGTGAGGACCTATATATGAATTATGTTATGCATACCAAAAAAAAAAAAAAAGAAAACTACTGTAAAGGGAAATCAGAAATATTGGCAGAGCAATCAATTATTGCCCAAGCTTGCTACGTTCGGAATTGAGTCTATATATATATATATATATATATATATATAAATATATACACACACATACACATATCTATATATGTGTGTTGCAAATCGGGCGATCCAATTTTTCCCAACTGTATTATTGAATGTCAATAATTCGAGTAGTCAAATCCCCGAATTCAAGAACAACACCTATACTGACTTATTTGCTGTAAAAAAACAGATATTGAGAAACGGGAAAGGTGAATTTTTCCGGGGAAGAAAAACAAATGAAGTTGGCTTCCAATGTTCACTTATCTTGTTGTTACTGTGCTCAGCAGAAAAGGGCATTACCAAATCCCCATAATAAACGTGTAACATAAAGACTAAGTATTAATTAATTAGAAAACAAAAGACAAATTATTTGGTAAAAGTTAAGTTTTTCCTTTTGGCTTGGGAATCTTTTAAGGCTTAATAAGTTACTCGAGGGAGTGTTTGCTTGGAAAAGGGGAAACTTTTGAAGAGCGTCATTTTTTTTTTTCTCATTATGGTCTTTTCTTTCTTTTATCTTTCTTCTTTTGAAAACACTATTATGGCCATTGAAATATCAGCCATACATTTTACATGTGCATGAAAGTAAAAGTTCATTTCCAAAAGGGGAACAAAAAGAGCAAGAGAGAAAGTGAAAGGCATTCCATCACAATTGTGCACGAACATGGTGTTTCTTATTGTGAAACACGTTTTCTCCTGTGGACCTCCTACTTCTAAGACCCCTTTATTGCTTATTACTCTGTGTTACTTTTAAAGTATTTTGACAAATAAGTTTAAACTAAAAAAATTATAGTAAATTTTTTAAAGTATTTGACAAACTAGTTTGAACTCAAAAAACGAGCTCAAGCATTATGCTTTGCACTATAACATACTTTTAGTTTACACTGTAGCATATGAGAGCTTTAAACTTTGAACCATTCAAACTCGTGAGTTTAAACTTATAATTTTCCAAACATAAGGTTGTAAAAATCAAACAAGTGTTATTTTTGAACCCCATTTTTATGTTGCAAATTTTTAAGAGTGTTTGATATTATCAGTTTTAACCAAAATTTTTAATTAATATAATATAAAGCTTTCACATATTATACTATTTTTATGCTCCCAAACACCCTAAAAGAAAAATAACCAAACAGCGGGTAGTACGTGGTTTCGACATTGAGCACATCCCTTCACTTCGTTGCTTTTCTTGGCTGCTAATCATTTTTACTTTCTTCACCCAACTTACCACAAATGTGGCCTTGTAATACGAATAACCCAACAAGGTCCGCATTTCTAGGCGCAAAGGGTAAAAACAATTTTTATCCTTCATCCCAAAAAGACTATTTCAAAAAGGGAAAAAAAAAAGTTACCTACTAAGACAGGATGAAATCGAAAGAAAGAGATTTTCGCAGTACGAAAAGCAAGAAAGAAAGGCTCAATTCAAAGACATACCAAAGCGGCGAGGCAATAAGCCGAGAAGGAGACACTGCCCCTAACGAGAAGGCTCTGTGCCTGCGGCAATGGCTTTACCCCTGAGGCCTGAGGTCCCTATAGCTTTGCCTATTTGGCACACATTACATAGAGAGGAGCCATTATGGGACAGAACCTAGAGAGAGATAGAGAGATAACAAATAGGAGAGAGAAAGACAGCACCCAAAGACAAATTACCCCCACCAATAGATCCGAGAAATGCGTTGATGCGTCTTACGTACAAAGAGCTGTCCCCAAATACCTTTCAAAACTCTTTTCTCACACTCCCACCATCCAGCGCTTGCACTTCACTCTCCTTCTCATAACTCAATCCTTTTCTTTCAATCTTTTAAATATAAATTAATTATACATAACACATATGTTTTTATGTGTGTATTGCATCCACCAATCATGTAAGTGCCATTGTGATTAATCGAAATTAGTGATGTACAAAATAAATAAGAAAGTATATTCCTCGTTCCAAAGATAGGCTTACAAGTAAATAAAAACAAGAAGGGGAGAGAGTGCTTTGGTCTTCTTATATAGAAAGAGAAAAGCCCCTCCATTCTTTGTAACCTTCCCAAGCGCAAAAGAATTTCCCAATGGCCCAGAAGGGGGATAGTCCGTACATGGTTTTTCCTAATTAACATGCAGATAGCTCTAATTTTTATGCCTCTTTTGAAAGGCACATATCTTACATTCATTCACTGCTTTTATTTTTATTATATCATTTTGATTAATTTCTCTCCCTCTCATCACTCGCCCAAATACATAGAACCCTCCTCAGTTCTTAACTCGGCATCTTCCCACGTCTACATGCAGTAATAAGTCTAAATAGGACTACTATATCAGAGAGAAAAACAATAGAGAGAGAGTGCGAAAGGGCTCGCAATGGTCCAGTCTTGTTCACCCCATTTTCTGACTAACTCTGTCACCCAGAGCCCCACCACTCCCCCCCCTCTCTCTCTCTCTTCCTCTGGCACTGCTCAGTTCACAGTCATCTCTTTCTCCTCTCTCTTCTCTCTCTCACACATTACCAAACCAAACCCAACGATAAATCCCATCCCAAGCCAGCCCCATCATTTAATGGCTTATTTCCAAAAAAAAAAAAAAAAGAAGAAAAAAAACCCACGTATTATTCACCCTTCCATTTCCAATTCCACCCATTTCCCCCTTTCCCCTTCCATTCCCCCCAGCACAAAAAGATGCGCCAGTCCTCCACGCTCCTCCTCGCGCGTCGTTGCAAACGCCTCCTTTAAATAAAACATCCAAGAAGTAGCGACCAACCAGTCCTTACTTTCCAATTTTGAAAGCAGAAAATTCCTTTCCTTCATTCCCTTACGAGATGCAGTGATAAAACGCAGAGGGATAGGAAAGAAAGGAAGAGAAAAATGGTGATGGTGATGGTGATGATGATAATGAGATGAAAGAGCGTCAGCGTTGGCAGCCGGAAGAAGACTCACTCCTCCGAGCGTACGTGAAGCAATATGGGCCTCGGGACTGGAACCTCATCTCCCAGCGCATGGGCAAGCCGCTTCACCGTGACCCAAAGTCTTGCCTCGAGCGGTGGAAGAACTACCTGAAGCCAGGCCTCAAGAAGGGCTCCCTCACCCCGGAGGAGCAGTCCCTCGTCATCTCCCTCCAGGCCAAGTACGGCAACAAGTGGAAGAAGATCGCCGCCGAAGTCCCCGGCCGCACCGCCAAGCGCCTCGGCAAGTGGTGGGAGGTCTTCAAGGAGAAGCAGCTCAAGCAGCAGCTCCAGCTCCAGAAAAAGCCCTCCTCTCAGCCCGAAGGCAACATTCCTATTCCGGCTGTCGTCGTCGGTGGGTCCTCCCCGGCTGAGAAGGCCGTGCAGGGTCCTTACGACCACATCCTCGAGACCTTCGCTGAAAAGTTCGTCCACTCCCACGGCCAGCCTAACCTAAACGCCGCCGTTTTACCCGTCGCCCCGCCGTTCCCGATGCCGGACCCCGACCCGGTTCTCTCCCTCGGGTCGGTCAACTCCGCCCCCGTGGTCCTCCCCCCGTGGATGAACGTCAATGCAACGACGTCGTCGAGCGCGACGCCTTCCCCGTCTGTCAGCCTCTCGCTCTCCCCGTCCGAGCCGGTCGTGCAGCAAATCCTGGAGCCGGAATTGAACCGGTTCGTGCCGGTCCATCAAATGGCGAGCCTCCTCCAGTGCTGCAAGGAGCTGGAGGAAGGGAGGCAGAGCTGGGTGCAGCACAAGAAGGAGGCGACGTGGCGGCTGAGCCGACTGGAGCAGCAGCTGGAGTCGGAGAAGTCGAGGAAGAGGAGGGAGAAGATGGAGGAGATTGAGGCCAAGATCAGGTCTTTGAGAGAGGAGGAAATGGCGTTTCTTACTAGGATTGAGGGGGAGTACAGAGAGCAGCTTTGCGCTTTGCAAAGAGACGCCGAGGCCAAGGAGGCCAAGCTTGTCGACGCCTGGTGTGCCAAGCATGCGAAGCTGGCCAAGCTGCTTGACCACCACTGTAGCAACGCCTCCGCCAATGGGTTCGCCACTTTTGCCAATCCATATTCGTGATCAACTCTAAAAAAAAAAAAAGGAGGAATTTATAGTTTAAAGGTTGAATCCTTGTAATGGCGAAGCAAAGAATCTCTCGAGTACTACAGTATCTATTTTACGATGTGGGTGCACTTTTTTGGTTTTTTAGACATATGAAAGTTGTGTTCTTTATGTTATGATGAATATTGATTACTCTTCATCTCTTGTTATAATATTTGTTTTTTTTTTTAATAATTTAAGTTCGTTTTGCAATATTATATCTACTTACTCAAAAGGGTTGTGAATTGAGGGGGAGGGGGAGAAATTTGAACTTTCAAGGTGGTTGGAATGATGCCGAGGAAAGGGGGGGCAAAAGGGTAAGGGGAGAAGGGCAGGAGGAGCAGCTCAAGGTGTTTCTTTTAGGTGGTACTACTGTCTAATCTGTTTCCACATTTTTGTTAGCGAAGAATCAGTGTGTGGGCTGGGGGGGTTTTGAAGAGAGGGGGATATATATATCTTTTATCGTCATCCTCAACTTATAGCTGTATTAATTGCAGGTTTTTGTTTTTTCCTTTTTTTTTTTAATATTTCTTACACACCTAGCTCCCCTAACTAGTTACTAGCTTTACCTGCTCCTCTCAATTCACTTCTTTTGATGCATGGGCCGCTCACTTCCAATCCCTATATAGTGCTCGTACAATTGGTGTTTAATTTATAATTGTTTTGATTTTCTAACTGCTTGTTATGTTTCTGTTTGTTTAGTAAAAGAGAAAGGTGACTACAACGTGAAATTGAGTGGTTAATAAACTTTCCATAACACTTTAAAATGAAAATGTAAACAGAGTTAACAAGATTTAACTGTACAACAATAAATTCTCGGGTTAATTTGATGATTCTTCAAGTTTTTCCTTTGGTTTTATTTTTGTCCTCGAAGTTCAAAAAGTCACATCTTTGTTTGTGGATTATTTTTTTGTTTCAATTTAGTCCCTTTGAGTGTTATATAGTCTTAAAATATTATATTTTGATCTTTAATCTATTTTTTGTTTCATTTTGGTCCCTTCATTGTAAGGTGTTATAAAGAATCAATTTAAAAAAAAAAAATCTAAAGTTAGAAACTAAATATAATAATTTTGATTTGTGCAACTAAAAAACAATTTATCATGTTATTTAGATGAGTTTTATTTTAAAGAAATTAAAGTTGAATATTTTTAGAGGGTTTGAGAGAACAATTAAAACTGAAGATGCTAGTTTGAAAACTGTAGCATATGAGAATTTTACATTATAGTAATTTTTTACTTTTCATTGTAGCTATTGAATACATTACATTGTTTGCTGATTGGATGTTTTCAACTAAGATGCCAAACAGAGGTGTAATGTGAGTAATATATGCACGTATATTAGTAACAACGGTATTCAGAGTTATCACTATCCAGCATAGTGTGTATATATATACATATATACATATATATATATATGTCATAATACATAATTTATTATTTAAAAGTATGATTGCATTAAAAATGCATGATTATCTAATACAAATATACTGGTATTAAAAATTCAACTTATTTTTTCTAAATTAAAATTCATCTTACTAATGTTAGGAGAAAAATTGTTGGTTTTTTTAGTTACATGCATTAAAACAGTTTTATTTAATTTTTCACTTTAGATTTTTTAAATATCAGTTCCTAATACCTTAGTTATAAAAGAGGGGCCAAAAGAAAAAAACAAAATAATAATTTAAAGACCAAAGTGAGATATTTTAAAAGTTTTTCGTCAAATATTTAATGCTTAATTAAAGGAGGGACCCAAACCGAAATAAAATAAAAGCTTAGGGATCAAAATGAGACTTTTTAAATATAAGGACTAAAGAGGGACTGAAGGTAAACCTTTAAGACCAATTATGAAATTAATCCTAAATTCTTTAGTGTCATTTTTTTTTTTCATACTGGTAAAATTTCTAAGAGAATAAAAAAAATTCATTAGTCTTGTTAACCTTAATCATGCAGCCACTAATTAGAAACAAAGTACATATTAGTGCTTATTTTCAAGCTAAATGACAAAGAGAGATAGATCTACAATGGCTTATATTTCCACTTTTCTAAGGGGATATTTTGAAAAAGGCATTAAAGAAAATTTAAAATTAAGTAAATGACCTCTTTTTTTTTTTTCACTAAAAAAAGGCTTTTTCTGAGCACCGAAACTGTCTCAGCTTTTTTCAGAGAAAAGAGAAAAAAGATTGTATCGAGGAACGGTACTTAACCAGGGTGGAAACAAAAAAAAACTGAAACTGTTTTGATACCTAAAAAGCTAGTTTTTTTATGCCCAAAAACCAACCAAAAAAAAAAATCATTGACCAAATAAAATTTTTTGAAAAAATTATTTTTCAAAAAGCCCCCTTTTCTAAGCGATAAGTTTTCTAAAAGCGTTGGTTCAAGCATTGATTTGAATTAATTTTACTTAACAAATATTATAATATACGACAATTTTATATTATAATTTATAGTTTAATGGAAAGGACCACTAAACTCAGGAAAATGGCAATGGTGTAACCATCTCATATTTTAGTGTAGGTTATTAAGATTAGGGCAGGCAAAGCCGGCTTGTTCCCAACAAGGGGAAGGTGAGTGGCCCAAAAAATTCTGAAAAATTGAGAAGTGGAGAAATCACAAGTGGGCCATCCACTGTGCGAGGGGTATCCAAGATGCTACAGATGCTACGCTACTATACAACATACACAAGCTAGTGAGTAGGGCCACCCCTCCTACGTGAAAAAGACTATTCGGAGGATTTTTCCACAATCGTGTTTTCACTTTTACTGGAATTTCCACTTTGGTGTTTGCTAAAAGCTGTTGGCATTCCAAACCCCACCGTCCCGACAAGGCTTTGTCCCTACCCTAGGGGCACAAAAAAGGGCGATATGGCCTAATTGACAGGATGTTTTTAGGATATTTTTTTAATTATAAATAATATAAAATTTTCACGTACTATAATAATAATAAAAAAATTATTATAATATAAAATTTTTACATAATATAATACAAATTGTTTAAACCAACGGTTTTAATAATTTTGTCAAATACACTATAAATTTGATTCTAGGTTGGAGTTGGGCTAGGCTAAGTTTTAAGGATCCACGCCTACACAATTTTGTTGCTTTACTTTGTTGGATTAATGAGATAAAAGGCTCAATTATGTTCATTGAATTAAAATAACACTGCAATTTGTAAATATTTTACATATGTCTTAAAATAATATCATTAACATAATTTCTATATAATTATATAAGACAAAAAATGATAACATTAAAATAATTACTATATCATTAAGGATATTTTTAAGATATTCTAAATATTATGTTGAATTTTAATTTCATAACAATAATTTGGTCACGTATTGTAATTTTTTTTACTTTTGTTTTCTTTAGGCTCAAGATTTCTCACATACGTTAGTCATCCTTGCCACTTATATGGGTAAATCAGGCTACGTTCCACTTGTTCATTTCTACCACTTTTATGAGTAAATTAAGCATAAAATTTTTACGAACACATACATTCAAATTACTCATTCTCTAAAAGTGGATTTCTTTAATAGGGTGTTTGGAAAATATTATTTGAACCAATTTTCATTAAAAATATTGTAGAATATCAGAGCTTTAAGCTGTAACATACAAAAAATTTTGGTTAAAATTGAGATTACCAAACACATTATAAATTATATTCAAATACCAATTCTCTAAGGACGTATTTACTAAACCGCAAAGGAATATGATAATTAAAGGTTATGAGATTGAAATGTGAAGGAAAGTAAAAGAAATGAGATTGTTCATTCCGTTTTTAGTGTTTACTTATCCCTTTGATGGTGTAATGAGAAACTATATGATTTACAAAATGTTTACTAAACTTAAAAGTGGTAATTCTTAATTAAAATTATCTTTTTACATAATTAAATAACCAAAGAATTATAACATGTGAATTGAGTACCAAAGTAAATTCTACACTCATTTCTTTTTATAAGAAATCAATACTAATAAAAATCAACATGTGAATTGAGTACCAAAGTAAATTCTACACTCATTTCTTTTTATAAGAAATCAATACTAATAAAAATGTAAGGATTGACAATTTTTTTTCTCATTTTTTATTTTTTATGTTGGGTATAAAACTCTCATTGTCCGCGGGAAAAAGAAACATTGCTTGCTTTCTCTTTACCTTTGATACGAAGTAAACATCTTCTAAAAGTAAATCTCCTTTAATTTGTCCCATGAATGAACGGTACTACTATATAGCCTTACATGATCAAATCTTTCCACGTCACAAATTGGGTCTGGCATTGTTTCTTGAATGTAGTTGTAAACTACGGGGTGGCTGTAGAGTTGAGAGTTGGCATAATCTCGTAACTTTTTATTTTGGGATGATTTTTCAAAGAACGTTGACCTCTTAAAAGAGCTTAGAGGTAAAATAATAAATTGTGATTTCTCAAAAAAAAGAAACTTTACAAATACTTTTAAAACTTTTTTTGAAAAGATAATTGTATTCTAACTCAATGAAATACTAACACTAATGCTGATGATGACCATCTCATTACATAGGAATATTTCATCTTAATATCAAACCGTTTCTATCAATAAATTCTAATGAAACACATAAGGATACAATATACGCCGAGTTCCTTCAAGGAAAACACATAAGGCATACTGACAATAGAGCATCCACATGACTCGTTCAATAAATATGCTATGATGGATGGAAAACTCTGATCGATCGAGACTAAAAAACTTGAATCATAACGGCCATCCACAACATCGCAAAGGAGCAACCTAATAGCCCGTACTCAAAATAAAAACTAGAGTAGGGAAACCATTCTTATTATTACAAACTGGAAATAAAAACACAATAGAAACAAACATTTAGAAGATAAAAATGTCTCTATTTTACTATCACTAGACAAAAACAAGACACTAGTCAAAGGCCACTAGAATCTAATTGACCACCACGAGCGGATAGACCGAAAAATGCTGGAGCAACCAGAGCCGAAAATCAAAGAATAAGGTGATCCTTCGTCAGCACATGACATTCACATGCTGTTGCTACCCATCACCATCACAGACACGAAGGCTACCCAAAGGGGTGCTGCACCAAGGAGACCAAAACCCCTTAGTCGCCAACCCACTTAGAGTCCCAGATGCCTCACGCCGAAGAAGCCAACCGTATGACTCTCCTCATGGACCTCTAACCCTCGAAAACCTAAAGATCCCTCACAGCTGAGAAATTATAGCCTTTGTTTAACTTCCGTCTGCGATAGATAACACCTCACTACCTCCTCCAACCCACGCCCAGCAAGACCAAAGGGGCCCTAGTGTTGCTAGCATTCGTTTGCGGCCATAAAACACCGTCCCATCCCGTGAAGGAAGCCCCCACAATCAGCCTCTAAGCTCCGTCACCACCTACCCACCTACACACCAAACCCAGAACCACCTTCGTTGGGGCACACTGGTGCCAATCCACAGGGCTAGACATCTAGAGGCGGCGCCAGACTTTGGCCCATCAAACTCTAGGTGGTGCATGAAGCTCTCGAGGAGAAAAGAGGAAACAGAAAAAGAAAACCCTTAATGAACTAAAAGTGTTACGACATAGTGTTACTTTTCAAAACTTAAGCCACAACTTTAATATACTTCTTTTACTTTTGTTTCTCTATTGAGTAAAAACATAAGCAACAATTATGTACTTAATTAGCTAGAGACATGATGACAAAAGCGACCAAGGCAAGAAGTAGCTTATAATTTGGACGTAAACATTTCAATTAGTTTTGTATATAGTGTGAATTTGCTTGTTTCCTTTTCAGCCAACTACAATGAACAAGCAACAAAACCATAAAACAAAGAAATCAAAACAAATTTGAGATTAGTTAAAAATTTATGGACGAAGACCGATAGAAAGCTGTGTCTAGATACCTAACATATCAGACCTACTTTGGTCAATCGTTATGTGTTATGCATGTCTAATCAAAGGCAAAACCCATATCGCTGTTTGAGAGGCTGAAGATTTTCATAATAACATATTTAGTGCATGCTTGTAGACTCAACAGGCCTATATCTTTAATGTTAGGACAACCTAATTGGTCCCCAACCAATCCGAAGGGCTCTAAATAATTATTTGCCTCTATATTATAGCGTTAACTGTTGACCAATACTAGTATCTATCTAACAAATAAATAAATATATCAATACTAGCAAATTACTTATTAGAAATGGGTCTGAATTAAAGAAATTTGAGTCTATGCCATATACTAATTTAAATTCTGTTTAGCAAAACACTATAGTTCTTAAATGAAACGTTTATAGTTCATTCTAACCGAGAAAAAGTTTGGAATATTTATTTGATGAAATTATTGATGCGGCATTGTTTTAAATATTAACGAAATTTGTATCATAATATTTTGAATTTAGCATCATTCCATTGAAGAAATGAACAAAATGTGACAAAAAAGGCATTCCAATGTATTCTTTAAGTTATGGGCACTTGAATGATGCCTTTTATAGTTTGGGAGTATAAGTTAGAATAAGGTATTTGGGAGCACGTTTTGAAGCACATTAATATAGTTTAAACCATTTTTTCTTTAATTTTTGTGAGAAAAAAATGCTGAAACAAAAGTTATTAGAATCATATTCCCGAACACCCAATAACTTAGTTTGGTTGTATATGATATAGTTCAACTAAGTTTTTATAGGAATAGTCCCAAAAGATTCTGTTGAATGTATGGAAAGTTACATTTCTTAATCAGTCTGATTTTTTAAAACCGTATCCTGACAATAACCTTTAGTTTCTTGGCACTAATTCTCCAATACATTTTCCAAGAGTATCTCCTTCTCCTCTTGCCCTGACTGTTTTGGTTGTTGGTGTTTGCCTGTAATCAGCAAACATTCGATTGGAAGAACCGGATATTGGGTTGACACGAGGCCAGAAGCAACCAGAGTCATGCTTATAGGGGTCAATTTGGGAAATACTAGGTTTTTGGTATTGTTTTTTAATCTTATATTTATATGATAAAGTTTAAAACATACTACTTCAAAATAGAATAAAAACGTAAAAGATAATTAACATCAATGGCCCTTAAACTTTGAAATCTTTTCCACTTTGCCCTTTGAACTTTTCAAAATTACAACTTTGTCCATGAACTTTCAAAACACATCACTTTATTCTTGAACTTTGAAAATTATTACTTTGCCCCCTAAACTTTTAAAACTCCTTATTTTGCTATATAAACCTCCTATTTTTTATTTAATTGACAGAATTAAGCCTACATGACTCGCATATGAGTCACCTGTAAAGGGAAACTCCAATGGCAAAAAAATTATGACGAATTAAAATTTAGTAAATTTTTTTAATATTTAAAAATAAAAAAGTTGCATATTAATTATCACATTTTTTACAATATGATTGTATGATAGTTATTTTAATGATTTGAATCTTTGATATTTTTAATATTTTTAAAAAATTCTAAAAATTTGTCACGTTTCAACTTCACTATTAAAATTTTGCCATGTCTAAAAAGCCCGTTCACTTGTGCTCCTTTTATGCCTGAGTTAGGCTTCAATTTTCTAGTTTCTACAAAAGTGTGTATTCAAATACAAACTCTCAACCCGTTCAAAAAAAAAAAAAAAAAATACAAACTCTTTAAAAAAATATTTCTCTAATTTATACCCTCCTTACAAGTTTCTTCAAGCAAGGCTGACACTACAAGCCCAAATAGAAAGCGGCCTCCACCTTCCATTCTTTTGTCCCCGCTAAACCTTGGGCTGCGCTCCTTTTCCATATTCTTAGAGTTCGCCACTTTATCTTTTAATTACCATGCAGAATGTCATTACATGTCTGTAATTTGATAGGTTTTCCTGAACCGTAAGGATGTTTGAGAGCTATAGAAGATAGGGCTGACCTAATCAGTATTATGAGGATATCCATCTTATATATAACGTCTCATTTTATTCTGAATTTCCCAAGAAGAAAGAAAAAAAAAGTATAGAGTTGTTTGGAAACATAAGCTCGAACCAAAAATTTAAATTAAAAATAATATAGCAATTTCCTTCTTTTGTGAGACAAATACCACAGTTAAACCGGCTTCAATCAGGAAAGACCGAGAAAAATTAGTCAAGACAAGGTGGGAGCATGACCCAAAACACAAATTTTAACGTGGGGAAGGGGAAAAAATTGTAGAGGCAACGAAACACAGATTTTATAAAATTTCATATATAAAATTAAAAAGAACACAAAAGTTTAAGAGGGCGACCATTCACCTCATTCGTGAGTGGCTTCGTTTCTATTTGAACTGATGTTCCCAAACATGTGCACTAATCTTTTTTTTGTTTCGCTCTAAATGAGTTTCTTATTCATAATGTATTGCTCAAAATCCATTCCGGTCGTACCCACTAAACTACACCAATTTTAGAAGAATACAGCTGATTAAAAGGGACAGAAAACTAGAGATCTTTAGAGAATCAAACCACGATTTATAATAGGAATTTGGACACTAATTTGTATCTTTTATCCCGCATTTCCTCTAGTACATTCAAGTACAGCTTCGCTTACCCCTAAAAAACACACAATGAAAAAAGAACAAAGAAAAAAAAAAATCTTGGCATTAATTAGCTTCCTTGTCACTTCATGCATTGGACCAATTCGCAACAAGTACAGCATCTTAAACCCATTAATTAAGCACAAACACAAATCCTAATTGAGATTATAGGAGTTCAAAGATCCACTCCAAGACGCAGCTTAATACAGTGAACCGTACAACTTGAAGATATCACACGGACAAACAAAATCTTTGATCAATTCAAGACAAAGATATTATCATCCACTCCTAAGCAACAAGATTCTCATTTATTTGAGTTTTTTACATTGTCTATAATTTAAGATGTATAAATTAGTGTATATATGTATATATATGTATACGTTTACTTATTAATTTTTTTTTTTAAAAATGGCGACACATCTAAAGACAAGAGGTTCCCAAAAACAAGAACACCATGCAAAAATATTGGTTATTGTTTAGTCTTGGAAAGGCAGAGACCATGTCTCCTCACGAGGTTTTCACGCAGGCATGTCTTCTTGGTGCTGAGAAAAACCATGTCATGTTATATGTGACTTATAATAAACATGGAGGAGAATATGTAATCAAAACTTCTAGTTTTATAGAGAGAGTAAAACTAAAAACCATTGTCCTTTTTGAGGCTTGATAGCATTTTTAATGGTTATTTCATGTCTCCCTCTAGTCAATCCTGTCTCAATGGATGGTTTTTTTTTTGGTTGTTAATAATGGTGTAACTACTGGACCCCTACTTATTATTATTTTTTTGGCTCTTTTCTTGGATTATTATATAATTATAAAATTAGAGAAGAGGAAAGCCACACCGAAAATTCGTCTCCTTGCAAGCTCAGATGGGCCAAGCCCCATGATTTGAAAAGACTTGGATACGTCTAATATGGTCTCTTAACTTTGTGTGTGGGATGATTTTTTTTTTTTTTTTTTTGTAGAAGTGCCAAGCCTGTAGTGATTAACCTCTGTGTTTGGATTAAAGTCATTGATAATTAAGCAAATCATCAAGGGATGAAGGTATAATAGTCAATTGGAATCCTATATGGTTCTACTTCTACTTAAAAGTGTAACCAATAAAGCTCTTACATGCTATAGTGTAAAGTTTTCTTATGCTATAGTATTTTAACCAAAATAGTTCAAATTAATAATTTGAACCAGGTTGTCAGACAATTCATAAATTAAACTCGATACTAATTTTGCTGAATAGCGCTCAATTCTACTTATGAAATGTAGTTATTTAGCCAAAAATAGTATATTTAATTAGAATACCATCTTAAAAATGGTTATGTTCCTCTAATTTACCTCGCTTGAAAAATACTAATTATAGTTCAACCTAATTTCGAACCAATTCACTTGCAAAATTTGTTACTTTAAGAAAATCAAGGGTCAAGGGGATTCATGAGAATTTAGCTGTATGTTCAATTAAGAAATTTTAATCAAATTAATATACAATAGGGGACTTTTCTCTCTTGTTATGATAAAATGTATAAAATGAGATATCATTTCTTTGTTGGGTCGACAAATTTTTTTTTTTTTGTTTGAAAATAATGAAGCGATTTGCAAGGAGCACGAGACAAAACATGCGGGATTATGCTTCGTCTTAGGCTAAACGTTGAAGTAATTACTTTCAATTTTTGTTGGGCATTGTGGAAGTCTTCCAGATTCTACTGCAAAATTAAACCTTGAGTTTTGAGCTTCAAATATTATAGCAATATCTTAACAACTGTACAGTCACTCTAGCTAGTTTTGTTTATTCTCCGATTTCCCATTATGTAATTTACTCTGAACATCCAATATGATTGGGTCTATTCACATCTCTGCTTAGTAAACAATCACGTATAAAAAGTGCCAAGGAGCGACAATGTTATCTTTCTTGCTCTTGTAGTGCCCATAAAGATATATGCAATAGTATTATCCATATTGTATAGTTCAAGCAAAAGCTCACAATCCCATATCACAGGGTTGGCCAACCATTTTTTTAATCAAAAATTAAAAAATTTTAAAAAAGGACAAAGTGGGTGTCAAAATAATGTAAAATTTCTGACACATTCCGCGTTTATCAATTTGGCTCGTTAAAATATATGTGCAATTGTGTAAGTAACATCATCGTACAATTCCACAAATATTACTGAAGCAGAGTTTCAAAGGCTGCAAAAGTCATCATTGGGAAAAATGTACATATGCATGAATGTACCTCTAAAAGATATTAACAATTAAGACATGGCATGCCAATTTTCCAGTGGCCCAAATGTACGGCAAATACTGGTTTTCTATATGTCTTCCCCATGCCCTTTTCTTCGTTTGTAGTGGCCGACATCGCCCTGGTGGATGATGCCCATATAAATGCTGTTGGTTTAAACCATGACGCACGTATTGCATGAATAAATTAATGCAAAACAAAGAGAGAGAGAGAGAGAGAGAGAGAGAGTATTTTCATTTTCCAATTAATGCCAAATTAATGACACTATAGCCACCTATAGTGTAACTTGCACTAGATAATGGATTCGTGGACTTTGCTTCAATTAATTAGTCATACCTGGGGTAAAGTCTGTCTTTACTTTGTGATTGTATTAACTACGTTTGTCAACATACTCTTGAAACCCATGGCATATTAATAAATAAAAACCTAAAATCACTGTTTTTTAACATCACATCGGTAGTTTTAATGATCTGTTTACCATATCTGATTGAGCTAGTGAAGACGCTACCGATGCCTTTTTCAACCAAAAAATCTCTTGCACTAATAATACTCATCAACAAATGTAGTTCCTTAGTATTATGTATATAAAATACTTGCTTGACCAGTATAATGACAAATCACTATTTATTTAACATTACACTCGTAGTACATATTTTGTATATTATAAAAAAGAATTAGGATATATTATTTAAAGAGTTATTCGGATTCGGGGGCATGGATGCGTGCAACGTAAGCCACGATGGGGTTGTGGGTGGGGGGCCTAGGAATGCGTCTTGTAATTTGGTGCCTTTGCTTTGGACCACTTCCCTCTCTATTTATACCAAACCCCCCCCCTCCTTCCCACTCCATACGACCATCCTTCATACATACACCACTGAAGTCTTTGTTCCCTTATGCTTAGCTACATAGCTCTTTGTCTCTTCTCTCTCTCTTTCTCACTCTTTCAACGTCTCCCCTTCGTAGTATACTCCTATACAATTATATTATCTTAATTATATTAAGCCCATTTTGAAGAATAATATATATATACATACACAGACATATAATATATATATATATATATATATATTTATATAAAAAGATGAAAATGAGCTCAAGCGCTTCGGTCATGGCCCAGGAGTCGAAAAGGAAAGCAACATTCAGAAAGCTTGGAGGGTATCTTAGGCAACAGAAAGGAAGGCTTTACATTATAAGGAGATGTGTAGTCATGCTTCTCTGTTGGCATGACTAGAGCATAATAATTACTCCATCACTCATCATGTCGAAGCTTGATGAAGCAAAATTAGTGTAGATTTTTACTATTGTTATTTTTGTTTGTTATTGTTGATCATTTTGATCTCTTCCCTCGTCTTTGTACTCCCTTAAGTTGGGAATTTTCTAGATCCAAATGTACATAGAAATGAGAGAGATATTTGTTAGCGTCAATACATTGATAATCTTTTTAAATGTTCGTTTTTAACTCCGCCCTCTTTCTCTTTAATTATCTGTCTCTTCATTTTGCAAGTTATTAGATTGCTTAAACTTGATGTGCACTAATAATGATTTGCTTTTTCTTGAGAAGGAAACATTGGAAGAAGGACATGTATATTGTAAAGTTTGGCGATAATAATCTTATAGTTATTATGGTTAAACTCCTAGTATAAAGAAACGTCAAAGAATGTCTAAGCTTAGTCAGTTTTTTGCATTATTCTGTAACTCTAATTATTACCAAGTTAAAAAGGTTGAAGAATCATGTTGATTTTTAGTGAATTTAAAAGTATTTGAGGATAAGAAGAGGGTTAGAGTTGAAATAATCAAAAGAGAGGGAAAGGTAATCCCGTAAGAAAAGTGGAGATGGATGATGACAAATATCGTATTGTTGCTACGTGGCTAATGATTGTCGTTTGCGTAGGTTCTATAATTTTGTAGTGGTCCTGTCAACTCAGCTACGCAATGCAGTTTCAAAAAGTATTGGTGACCACATGCTGATTGTACCCGTTGTTTGGACGGTTTTTAGTTTCATTTGGAAATTGCTTTTTTCTTCCTCTAATTAATTGCTAGATTATTTGGATAAGATAGCATGTGTTTGCAGTACTTTTGATGTCCTTAATTGTCGTAAATTAGAAAATGTTTGGATGAAAACACGTTTGGTATCAGACTCTCTCTCTTTGCCCCCTTGAGTGGGCTAGGGTCGGAGACCACCACTGCCACTAGCTAGTCTCGACCATGCCTGGGGTCATGCAGGGCTGGCCGGGGGTTGTTGGGTGCGATCTAACGGCAATGGAGGCGTAGACCTGGCATGATAGAGTCTCAAAATGTTGTTGGCTTGGGGTGTCGCCCCCTCGTCGATGTGGCTCGGGGAGGGACAATGAGCTTCTCAGGGCAACCGATGTCGTTAACAGAGGCTCAATTGCTCCTGCGGGTACGAGGAGTGGGCTCTCCACAAAATTTGTGGCATGGGGACTTCAAGCACGGTGGTGCAACGCTTCTCTAAGTTGTTTTTTGCATCTTGGTTCGTTTGTCGCGGCTGCGTTGCCTTCTGTTGCGGTGGCTCTACTCTTTTTATGGTTTCTTTGGCTTCTTTGCAATGAGTGGCCGGTTTCTCGCCTGCAGCTCTTCTTGTGTGGGTAAGGCCACTCGCCTTCTGTTACGAACATAATGCGATAGAAACAAAGAACAAAAACATGTAGACAATTTACGTAAAAATTTAAGACGAAAAAAACCACAGACAGAGAAAAAAAATCACTAAACGTGTAACGGTTATAACGTAGACGTTAGGGAGACTAAAATTCGTTAATTATGAAGCTTTAATGATCATATATATGGGTCTAGAAAAAACCTATAGGCCCAAAAATATAAACAAAACGGTCCATATTGTAGGGACAGAGTTAGCTACGGGTCAGATCAAACTGAATTCGAGTCACCATACTTTAACACTTTCATCGTAGTATTTGTTTGATTTTAACAAAAGCGTTAATGTTTTCGTCATTTAAATTTATTATGTTGTTGTGTTGTTGGTCTTTTGTTATAATAATAGACATGATATTTCCATTTTCTCATGTAATCTTTATGTTTATTCTACAAATCTTTGTTTATTGTGGTGTTGTAGCAAGCCTTAAAGTTTTTAGTTTCTTGATCTTGATCGAAGCTATCAATTATCTATAGTATCAGTGTGTTTGAAAGACACTTAATTAGTAGTACACTTCTTGCATTTCCTCTCGATAGAATTCGATACACCTATTGTCGTCTGACATTTTAGTCAAATCTAGTGATGGTTCTAACTCATGCTCAGAATTAGTCACTAAATATCATATAATGTTTTATGTTTAAATTAATATTTATCTTTTCTAATTTGAAATACAATTATCATTCTTTTTTAAAAAGTCTTTTTTTTACATAGAACATTTTTGGATGGGCTTTTATTTTGTGTGTAAGTACATTTTTTAATAAAATAAAGAATAGAATCTAAGGATGTTTGTGAGATCCCAAACTTCATAAAATGTAGAAACGAATTAAAGTATACCTTCACAATTTGCTTATTACCCTTAAATGATAGCTGTTTAGACCATCTCTAATACATGTATTAATATTATATTTGTCATTAAAAAGTATAAAAATAATATATTTAATAGGTTACTTTATTTTATGCTTTAATACATAATGTTATTTAACATGTTATATTTTTTTTGGTCAAAATTGTTAAACCTTGAAACTTGTAAAAGTAAACTTTGATATTAAAAGAATAAAAAATAAGAATGTTTGTAATTATCAAAACAAAAAAATTAATCTACAAACCAATATAAATGAAATGTCAAATTTACTATATGCTAAATTTTGTGATAAATTTACTAAAAGTTTGATATATAGCAAATTTAATATTAAAAATGTATTAAAAAACTTATATGTTAAATTTATTATCACTACATCAATTTAGCGTTATGTTGAAAATACTAGATACGGGCACATCTTTGCCTAACCGATCACTTAATAATAGTTGTATAATTTATTGGCAAAGATAAGCCATGTTTCGCATCATTGTAGTTTTAATATGTTTTTTTTTTTAATTTTAAAAGCAAGTTGTTTAAAAATTGTTCTTTTTATTATCTCCAAAAAATAAAGGTGTTAGGCATTGTTTTTAAAACAGTTTTCAAAGAATAAAAACAAAAAAACATGTTTAATTATAAAAAAATTTGTTGTTCTAATTCCAATTGTTGTTCAATAAACATGAAGTTGTTTGGTGTTGTTCTAAGTGCCATTCCTATCTTGACGTAGGTCACGACCTATTAGTCCTACTACAATGTGGGTCCTAGCTTGTCATCTGACCACGGCATGGGTCCCATCCAGTCAATCTGATTTCGATGTGGTTCCCATATCATTGGCTCGATCCGTGCATGGGTCCTAGTCCATCGGTGTGATTTTGGTGTAGGTCTTGTCCCTTTAGTCTGACCATGACGCACGTCTGATCGATACAACTCATAGTGAAATATTTGTTTTCTTTCTTATTGTTTGAAAACTAAGTTGAAACTTGAAGTTAAGAACTTAAATATTATAGTGTGTGAGAACTTTATACAGTAGCATACTTTTGCTTGATACTGTAACATGTGAGAACTGTATATTGTAACAGCTGAAACTTTAGTGTTGGAACTTGGTTCCTAAACACTCTGTAAGAGAATTTCTATTTTTTAGTTTTTTTAACCCAACATCTTAAAAACTGCTCTCAAAAGATAAATACCAAACATCACCATAACTTCTTGGTTTTTATCCAATTTTAACACATCCATATATAATAGTATAGGGAGTTCTCGCTTGTTGTTGTGCGATTATACGAAAAACTGTTGGCATATCCATAATAGAGTTTTTATGTGAATTTGCTGGAATACAAGGTACTAGTTTTTTCTCCAAAATGTAGGGTGAAAATTTGCATTTAAATAGAATATACAAAATATTTTCGGTTGTCCTGATAAAAATTCTCTTCGTATAATCCCATAATATTTTTTCTTCAATGCGAAAAGTCTCACATATGGGGGTTGATATGGGTTTATAAGGACTTTAGCTACTCGCTTTAAATAGGTTACTTTTTGAGATGAATCATATGTCTGCGGTCGGATTGTTCGAGGGGGCTGTTCACGAGTTAACTGGGCGGTCGGATTGTTCGAGGGGGCTGTTCACGAGTTAACTGGGCGGTGGAGTAAAATAGGTAGTATATTACTTTTTTGAAACTATTATTGTGTTTTACTATTATCTTCTCTTCCTTTGATTTATACCTTTTTTTTCTAACGGAGGAGGTTGAAATACTCTTAAATAATACATGTTTATTTAATCTTAACTTAAAATACTTATAATTAAATATCTTTATACTCTTTAAAAGTAGTATATTTTAAACTTTCTCATAAAAATAATAAAATTGAAAAATAATGTCATAGAAATAGTATTTCTTAAATTGACCCAGGGCTATGGAACTCCGTATCTTAAACATATATTAGAGTGTTTGAAAATGTGGTTGATACTTAGTTGGAATTAAATACTATGATACGTGAGACCTTTATAATACACTATAATTTTACTTTACACTGTAGCAATTGAGAGTAATAAATTTTAATACGTTGTCAAACAACGCCTTGATTAAAAAAAAAAAAAGAAAGCGGAGAAAAGCTTTAATTCACTTCCGAAAGCCTCCAATTGATTTTCAGCCACACGAGTGGCTAGAGGACATAGCAGGAGTCCCATGGCGAGATAAAAATAAAAATAAAAATAAAAATAAAAAACTGGTCAATAATGCACAATTCAGAATCAAAGATATTTGCAAAGTTCCGTTAAGTTTTAATTTATCATAATCATATTATTCTGATTGATTTTCAGGTCTGAAATTGTACGGTATCGCTATCGACATGAAATCATGCCGTCTAGAATTTTCCTAGTTTAAAGTATGCTCTTTTTTGCAACGGATGCTGGACTTTAATTATCATATAAATTATTGGACTTCAGTGATAGAGATGGTGAAAAAGAAGGAGATATAAAGGACCAGCAGCTTTCAGATTCCAATATGGCATGCATTTTTGGAAATTTTAAGCTAGATTGTGCATCCTAGATTTGCTTATTCTAACTCATTACATGTACATCACATTTCCAATTATTTAACCAAGTATATCTTTTTTTTTAATACCTGGAGCAAAGTTACTCACCGCCTTTAAAACTCATCCTTTGTTGTTCTCTCAACAATACATCCGTTATGTATGCGAGTCTAAATCAGCGTAGCTTTTTTAAACCTATATACAGTTTGAACCGTAATTTTAAACTTACGTTAAAAATGTAAAATCTAAACAGAAAATAAAACATTACATCAACAAAATAATGTTTAGATATTGTAAAATTGTGAGGTTAATGTAGTTATGAGTTAAAACAGTTTAAACCTTTTAAACCAAAAAAATTTTAGAGTGTAAGATTCTCAAAGCTGACACTTTTGTCCGATTTAAACAATTCAAACCTTTACTTTTATTTATTTATCAAATGCTAGTTTAATTTGAACCCGCATACCAAAAATGTGAACTATTTTTCCTTTATTCCTCTCTCTCACTTATTTTCAAGATAGTTACCTTTCATCTTCTGTGACAACATAAAGAGGGTCTAGCCGTCAAGGTGGACCTGGACCAGGGACCATTTGTGTGAATTTCTATCACGACACTTCTGCTACAGCACATGTAACAGTAAGACAGCGGTAAACATTTTCGGCTCCTTGCGACCAAAAAAGCCAAAAACAGACAAGAGACCTGCTCAATGAAAAAAATTATAATATTGAGGATCATAGATTTTTTTTTTTTTTTAACCCTTTTGCACGTGCAAACGAGCGTGTAATCTTGACAAACTTGTCCAATTCCCAACAGTAGTGCTTCTTGCGCTGTTGGTTCTTGTGTCTGCTAGTTAAAAAGAACAACAATAAAATGAAAAATAAATGGTCTTAAAAATTGGGAGAACAAGAAAAAAAAGGAAGAAAGATAACTTTTTAGGTGGAAACCCAAAAAATAATTATGCGTTTTGTTTTCACCAGTTAATTTTTTTAAAAAAATAATGTTGATTAAACTTAATGGGTTGAGAACGTGGTATCAGAATGTCGTTATTAAGAGTGCTCATAAAATCTGTTAATCTATGAAATTCGTCAAATCTTATTTAATATGAAGGTTTTAGATTAGATTATAAATTAAGAAATTTTCAATTTTCAATCTGTCTAGTCTATCAATCCAAAACCCCATATGTATATATCTCATAATTTTGAATTACGTCTTTTGAAGTTTTAAGTACTATTGATGAATGAATGATATTTTAATTTGTGTTTTTCTTTTGTCTTTTTAAGAAAACTTAATTTTAATTTTTATTGAATATGGTTTGTTTTAATGATTAGTTGTAACAAATTTAATTTTTATATTACAAATTGTTTATTTTAATATTTGATGTTGAAAAATTTGACATTCAATATTCTTATTTTTTAAAAGTCATAACTACATCTACAAATGCGTTAATCTTTTGTAAAGATTTTAGATTGAATTACAGATTGAGATTTTTTTAATTTAAAAGTTTCAGATCGGATTTTGAATTAAAATGTTCTTAATTTAAAAGTTTTATATTAGATTAAAGATTGATTTTAAATCCCTAAAATCTAATGTGTTGTTTGAAAGGTGGTAGAAACTATTGGTTAAAATTATTTTTTATTATAACATATAAAAACTTTATATTGTAGTAGTTTTTTTTATTATTATCATAATATTTAAAAATTTTATATTATTTATAATTAAATTTATAGTAAAAATTATGGTTCTCACCGTCATGTTAAACAGCGGCTAATTTATGGGCACTCCCAACCGTCACGGTGAAAAAGAAAACACTAGACGATGGGTGTGAACTCTAGAAAACAGCGTGTGATGTTTTAATTACAAATGCATTATGTTAAGGCCAATGAATAGTTGCCAACAGAGTTTTGATTGGTCAAAGAGGCAGCCTTGTCAAGGCCACGTGCAGTAGTTCAGAAATCCCCATTAACCTCGAGAACAACCACTCCAGTCCCACACATATCTGCTCTGATCATCATCATCGTCATCACCACCTCACAATTGCTCCACTGCACCACTGTCTGATCCATTTTGTAGATAGCAATATGTAAAAATCAAATATGGGTGCTTGTCAATGTCCTTGAAATGTTTTAAGCAAGTGAAATGGAAGATTTCTCTGATAGATATCTATCAAAATCTAATTTTTTCAACCCTCACGTGCATAAAAAAAAGGTGATTTTGATCAAATTTATTGATTACAACATAACGTGTAAAATTATATATAGAATAGATCATAAATTTTATTTTAGTAAGAATTTGAATAATAATGTTAAAAACACAAATTAAGATATTCAGTGATGGAGTAATTTTTTTTTTCAGATCTAAAGTTTTAAACTAAAACAATAGTGCAACGTTTAATGCATTTTGAAAGTTTAAAATCTACAAAAAATAATAACTTATATTGTTATATAGTTGATTTTTTATTTTATTGAAGTTAATTTTGACATATGAATACACAAAATGTTAAAATTTAAAGCATAATTGAAATATTTGAAAAATTTTAGGAAATATTAGTATACTACAAAAAATTTTGGGTGAAATGAAAACTGCAACAAAATTATAAAAACTATAATTAATTTTTTTTAGGGAGCAAATTAAAAGTAAAATTGGGGGACAACTATTATTTATTTATTTATTTTGGTGATCAAACGTTAATAAATTAATAGGTTGTTTGGTAAGTATGGTTAGAATCAATTTTTTGATTACTAAATGATGTAAAACTCTTATATGTTATAGTAGAAACAAAAGTTACTATAGTGTAAAGCTCTTATATGCTACAGTGTTTTTAAACCAAAATGTTAGTTCTAATCATGTTTGTTAAACACCCTATAAATAAAGAGAACACACAAGCCAGGGACAAAAAACAGAGCAACCTATAGAAGAAAGCTAGAAAAACTATAGTCACAGGGATGAGAGCAGCCCATTGATTGGCTAATCTATACGGCACAACACTTCCATTCTTGGCAGTCCAAACGAAACGAAGAGAGAAATAGAGCCAAATCTACGGCCTCTAATTAGAGATGACAAAGGCGTGAGTTTGGCGGTCGTTCTCGTAAAAAACAAAATTAATAATAACAATAACAATAATTCTTGTTCCTGTTCTATGAGATCGATTTTCTTATCCTGGATTTCGCATACGCACGATACCCTATTTACCTGATTAATTATTTTTAAGATTAATTAATAAATCACTTATTTTTATAAAGCTAAAATTAAAAGGTATAATTATATAATTAATCCTATATGTGTGTGAAAAAAAAAAACTTGTAATTGCCCACACAATAAGAGTTTAATAGGTGAGGCTACTAAATTTATATAACAAACATATACAAACGTTAAGAATCACGTCGTGTAATGCTCAGCTCGTTTTCTCCTTGTTGAGCTCCTACTAATGAAATATCGGGGGTAGCTTTAATGCAATGTCCTCATCACAACGTATCACTGTCCGTAATCGTGGACGCATGAATGCTTCTTCTCCCCCATTATGGTGACATGAAGAGACGCTTCTTTTAGGCCATTACTGTGTAAGAAGGATGACAACACAAAGCGCATGAAGAAGAAAAGATGAGAAAATATTAAGTGGTGAAAAGAGAGAGCTACAGAAAACGTGTTTTAAAAAAAAAAGAAGAAAGAAAAAAGCTCGAAGGGATAATTGAGGGGGTGAAAATTTACAGCCACGTTACATCTTAGCCACAGGATTGTTATCTTTAATTTGCTATAATTTGATGTATATATATATATATACATAGACATACACACACATTTGCAAAAGTAGAGTTATGTAGACGGCTGCTTTTTTTTTACTTTTTGTCCTTGTAATGTAGATGGAGTTTTATAAAAAAATTATATTTATCCTTTTTAAAATTACATTCGGTCTCCTCTTTCTTTTAAAATTATATTTTATTTTTGTATTTTATTAATTCAGTTATATTTTCGTTCCTTTCACTCGTTTTCTCCTGTATATATGTGAATTAATCGTATTATATATTTCTTAATTGTGAATATATACGTAATATTGTCAATAGAAGAAATTAAGTTTGAAGAAGCGGACTTTTAGATATACACAAAAATATATATATATATATATATATATGTTATTCCTCACGTGGACATGTACGTATTATTTGTATTATCACACTATATGTAGAACCTACTTTTTCTCCACTCTAAATTGTCAAGTTTATACATTGACTCTGATCAAAGCCTAGTAGTACAATGTCAGCAATTTCAGCAAACTTTCCAGCAAAGTGCAGAATCTTGTTCCTAATAACGCTCCTTTTACTGTTGGGAGAAAGCTAATTAAATGCATTCAAAAAAGCAAAACTTGCGTCCAGACTGGACTGTATTTAAGTTCTCAAATCTATTCAAAATGATGTGACATTGAAATGATCAATAGGCCATACGCATCTGAGATTTTTGGCGTTGAAGCAAGTATGTCATGTGTTGTATTTACTCAAGTAGAGGATAAAAGATAAATCGGAGTTTCACGTTGTAATTAATACAAATAAATTTATAAGAAAATTGAGCTATTTCACCTAATAAATTACCTTTTAAAATAGATTTATTTCAAATATTTTAAAATAATAGAGAAAATAATAGATTTTTAAAACTTTTTTAAATAAATAGTAAATTTTGTAAATATTTATAATAATAGAAGATTTACAATGTAAATAGCTTATTTATTGTGTAAATAAAAATTATTTTACACCGTAAACAAGAGGGTAAATAAATTATTTACATATTAAATATGTAATTAAGAATTATTTATACAATAAATAAAGATAAATAAATTTTTTATATTATAAATCTACAACTTACTACAAATATTTTCATAAAAAACCTTATATTTATTATAATTAATTTTAAAAAAGTGAAGTTTACTACAATTTTTGAAATATTTTTTGGGTTATTTAACTTTTATATTTTGTATTTTATGCTTATTGAAACACTATCTTTTCACTTTTTCATCTCATCAAATGTACACTTTTATATTAGCTTTAATACATAAATTTGTACATTTTGCATATCAACATTCAATTTTGACCTTAAAAGTTGTTCAAAATATCCTCAAATTGAAATGTAAGAGAACTTTAAAAGCTTTAAAAAACTTTAGTATAAAGTTTTTTGACTTCAAAACTATATAAAATACTTTGAGAATGAGTGCTTTGTGTGTTTTTGTTTTTGTTTTCTTCTTATTTTTGAAAGTTTTGATTTTTTTTCTTTTTTACTTAAAGATAATTTGGTCATTTCAAAGTTTAGATTTGTAAATTAAATCTAATATGAAGTTATACATTCAATAAGATAAAAAAACAGAAGGTATAGTTTTTGAATTAACCTAAAATAGAATGTATAAAAAGATAAATATTCTTTTCTTCTTTAAAAATGATAAATTACTTCAAATATTTTAAAATATTGTAGAGTTCAAATATTTTAAAACATAATAAAGGCTAAAAATAAACCTAGTCTTGCATCAGTTAAATACAAATACAAAAATAAACATAAACTTGTAAGAATTTTTGATCATTTCACTCGATACATTGACCTTTTAAAAGAGAAGCCTAAGTTCTTAAAAAGTTTTACTTATCTTATTCATACTTAGTACCACAAGGAAGGTCCAATGACAATAGTTAAAATCAACCTCAAAGAGAAGGTACTGAAAATCTTGAGGTACTAACGCCACTCCTTTGTTGATGAAATCCACCTCCCAATCAGTGCTCCGGTGTGAGAAGGCTTCCATGAAATCCACTCTTGTGCAACTCAAAGATTAGCTTTTGCACTTGATCGAGGAGACGTTTTGTTATTTAATTTGAAGATACAAAAGGTAATTGCTATTAAGTGATAAGATGCAATTCCAAATACAAAACTTGTTACAATATCAAAGGAATGATTCAAGGATCTCAAACCTCAACTTTCAATATCAACTTAAGTTGTTATAATTTTATTAGTAAATACTGCTTAAAAATCGTCTTATTATCTAATGACAATTCATGACCATCTGAGCTTAGCTTCAATATTATGCTATATAGAATATTTTGAGCACTTGATAATTCATTCATGACCACATTATCAACCGCCTCATGCTAGAAAATTGAAAGATTCAAAAGAGGTTCCGTAATTAGGGGTATTATATCTACAGGCCATACCTCCGCAAGAAGATCCCTCGTTTGGAAATTGAATTCTCTTTGTATCTGAATTCTTTGGAGCTGCAGAACGACTACTATACTACTACTAAGCTAAACTCGGATGCAATGCAAGTGCAACACAAATATATGAAGGATTAAAAAAATGTTTTTCTTTATAAATTATATAACAAGTTCAGATATATGCAAATCTAAATGAGATTTCATGTATCTCTACATCTACACTAATTAAGACCTAAAAGATATTAACAAATCCAACAAAAACAAACACTTGCTAGTAAAATCAACTTTAATCCAGAAAAGATTCAAAGAGGGTGTACAAGTTTTCAACCTTTTCATCAGTCACATAAATTGATTAATATATAATGTACTTAAGCTTCACTTGCATAAGCAATACATTTTTTTTCAAACAATCTTGTTTAATCATGTAAGGTTAAAACCTTATCATTAATAAAACAGTAAGTTTTAGTTTAAAAAATATATAATATATTAAATTAGGTCCTATAATTTATGTACAGTGGGATGTGAAAACCATTTTTTTCTTCTTACTGTGACTTGCCAGATTTTTGCATTTGCATGTCAGGAATCAATAACCAGCATACGTTATATGGATTAACAAAGTCAGAAGAAAATTAACAACGTACCTAATTCAGCAAGATTAATTTATACTACAACTGTATATGCCTAACGTGCTGATCTCACATCAGTACCTTTTTTTTTGCCCTTTTTTTTTTATGAGTAATCTCACGTCGGTTCCTGCCAAACAAATTAACATGACCAGGGGACTTGTTGATTTAATTGGAATCATCATTGATCAAAGAAAGTACCCCATAATATGGAAAGTTAATTAACTAGATTTGGTTTCCACTGACTTTCGTACTCAGATTGAACACATGGAGTGGACAAAGAACTCGATTGTATTGACCAAAACTTGGTCATACACTGATGTCATATTGACACACATATATATTCATGTATATGTGTGTATATACATATGTATATCGGCTGTAGAAATCTACTGTGTGAGACGCTTGTTACCTGTAATTAAATTTGTACTTGCCTTTCTTTTTTTGGTCACCATCGTGGGCGAAAGAGCTTTGCCGTATTATATTTTCTGTTTGTGTTATATATATAAATATATATATATATATGTCTAGTGACGTCGTTTGACTTCAGAAACTTTGATTAAAACAATATACAATCATTACCTTAAAAAAGCCCAAAAGCCAAACAAAACTACCCCATTAACTATGTAAGTTGCTAATTGCACTAGCTATTGAAAACTTATCCAAATTTAATAACAGAAAGAGTGTTTGTAGTGAACGAAGCTGATCGGCGCATGCTGCAAAAAAAGCTGACCCTTGATTCAGGCTTGGTCTGCCCTAAGACAACATATCCATCTGCTAAATTATGTGGATTTGCAACATTATTTTGTTGAAAAATCTGCGATCTCTCTTTATATATACATTTCTTACCAAATTAAAACAAAGTAAAAAAAAAAAAAAGCTGCTCTGATCTATATATATATATATATATACATACATATGTATGTGTGTGTGTATATATATATATATATGAGTGTCAGCACAGCATTAGCTTTATCTTTGTATTGAACTTTTGAAGCGGGCTTCGTTCAGAGCGATCAGCTTCAGTTTGATCAGTGTTCAATTATTATATCTATCACAGTACTGCTAAATGATGTTGGTCTAAAATCAATTACCAGCAATTAATGAACTAACTAATGATCAGTACTGCAAATTATATATATATATATATATATGGTAGCACTGACGATTAATTTGTATAGCATAGTAACACCGCAGATGGACTAAGGTCCGTGAGTACACGTTAATAAAAGCCCGAAGAGATCATGAGCAAGGATTACTAAAGAAAGAGGGAAAAAAGCGTTAATAAGATAAATTCGTTGGAAAATGTATTCGACTAGAGACATAATGAGAGCATTTGGCAACATTATTTTAATTATATAGTTTCAATTAATATAGTATAAAATACTTATATGTTACAGTGTAAAGTAAGAATATGCTATAGTGTAAAACTCTCACTTATTATGATAAATTGGTTTCAATTTTTAGTTCTAATTTTGTTGCCAAATGTATTTATAAGCGACATAACAAATGTGTACAATGCAAGTGCAGGGGTGTTATTATAGTTGGGATGTGTTCTTTTGTTTCTCTTTCATTTATTAAAAAAAAAGAGATCATATATACATAATATTTCCCCTCCAGATTATTTATTTCTTAGGTGTTCAAATCCGTAATGGACTGATGGTCACCGCAATCTTCTGCCCAGAAATGTCCTAAAAGCATGCAGTATTATAGAATTAGCCAATTACACAATATTAATATAACCACGTTATATGTTTAGAACATATCTACAACATGTTTAAAAAAGAACAATCTCATTTAATCATATATGGGTTAAAACCTTCTACTAAAAAAAGTGGGTCTCAATTCAAAAAGTGCATTACATACTAGAAGGGTTTTAAAATCACAAAAAAAACCTAACTGCTTATCTGAAAAGCGGAAGAAACTAAGATGAAGAACTACTGAATGGATTTTTAGTAATCCGTAATCAAATAAAAATAATCTTTTTCTATCTATAGAGTTATAATTCTATTACTTATAAAATACAAGTTTCAGTATACTATATAATATATTTTTAAGCTAAATTTTATTATAGTAAAAAAGTTACAAGTCATGCTGTTAAATAAGATTGTTTTATCAAATATATGTGTATATATAGTACATGTATATGTGCAAGACTTTGGGATAGAATTCATATGGGACCTCGCCTTTAGAGCGACCACGTGTGATGGCGTGAAGGAGAGAGCCATACACCAATTGCTTTGAAGCTTGTCATTGTCGCTGAGAAAGACTGATGGCTATTGGCAAGCGATCAAAGAGCTATATATAGATACATAGAAGCAAAGTCCAAGGCTCTATAAAACTCAGCGCCATAGCCACTAATTGATTAGCCACGTACGGGACTTTAGCCTAGTTGGGTAGGTTTCTCACCAATCTCCTTTGAGGTTTGAGGGAAGGGATTCACCAAACCTTTTTTTTTCCCTTTAGCATCCTTCTTTTGGGTGCACCTAGGAGGTTCTCTCGTAGCCCCATATGTGGCATGTTTTCCATTTATGAGTCAAATACGTACGTCACATTCATTGTTGCAGTTCAATTTTAGTCATCGGAAGATGAAGGATGATGCCGCTGAAATGCTTTGAGTTTCTTCTTTTTTTCTTTTTTAATTTCTTTTTTCTTTGAAATGAATCCTTTTAAGTATTACGTCACCTTTATAATAAAGAGACTTTCAATGACGACATCATGTGTCATTACTAAAGCCTATTAATAGTAACAAAAGAGTGATTATATTTAACTGTATAGTGTTAATAATCACATTATTAACAAAACAGTAAAATTTGGTATAAAAAATATACTACATATTAAACTAAAGATTATAATTTCATGAGTAGTAGAATTATAACCCTAAGAGTAAGAAATTTTCGTAACAAAAATATCGTCGCTGAAATGTGTTAGCTACGCCTAAGATGCTAACGGACATCTAATAATCAAAAAGCACCTTTTAGTAAAGTTACGTGTTGTTGTTAAGTCATTTAATAGTGTTATATATGGTAAAAAAAAAATCCCTGCATCACAGAATTTTAAATTAACTATTAGAGTGTTTGGAAACGTGAAATTAAAACACTATAATATATAAAAATTTTATATTGTAATAAATTTTTGTTTCATGTTGTAACATGTAAGAGTTTTATATAGTAATAGTTGGAACTAATAAATTCTAACTAAGTTACTAAATGAGGCCTACAAGGTGGAGATAATACTTGAATTGAGGCCTAAAGATAAAAAATAAATTATTTTAGAATTAAAAATAAGTTGAAATTTTTAATTAAAATAAGTTGTTAATTGATAAATTGTACTAAATTAATATTAACAATTATAAACAATATTGTAAATGCTAATTTTAATAATTAAATAACTCATAAGTTAATAAACTAATAAATAATTTAAAATTAAACTTATTACAAGTTGTTATTTGATTAATAATTATTAAATTGATATGAATAAAATAAGAATTGATAAAATTGAATGACACAACAAAAATTTTAAACACTTATGACACCAAGGAAGGCAGTTACAAATTTTTAAGCAAGCACATTTTGACTTTAATATATTTATTAAAATTGCAAATAGTACGCACTTGTGTATATGTATATACATATTAAATTGAGGGGTGAAAAGATTCAAACTCTTCATGTTTTGGTGAAGTTGAATGTAGATTTATTGTTATACTATGCCTGCAACCATAACTTTAATGTTATTTAATGTAGTACAAGACAATATATATAATATTTTTAGTTGGTTATGAAGTCTTTAAAGCTACTTCTGAAACATCAATTGTAGCTCCAGCAATTCCTCCTCAAGCACAAACAATGTGTGTACACAGTCAAATGTTGTATTAAGCTACATTGTTTGAAATTAAAGACCTAGCTAGGAGAACTTTGATATTTTCTCGGAATAAAAGTAGCCAGCCAACAACATTTTGTTCAAGATCCTTTCGTAAATACTTTTAATATTGAAAAGGTGAAGTGAGAGCGAATCATAAATTGGGAGACAAAAAGGAATATGATGTCATAAATCAAAGATATTAAAGACTTGTTGGTAACTTAATAATCTAAATGTGTCTCACTTGCTAGGCTTGATATATGGCCTATAGTATGAGTGTGGTTAATCAATTTATGCACAGTGGTGCACCAGATTTGAAGATAATTGTAAAGAGTGTTGGGGGCATAATAGCTATAAAGACGATCTCGTTCCTCAAAAGGATGACACTTTTAAGGTATATGCCCTTATGATGATGAGTCAACACAGATGTTGATAAATCTTGAAAGTCAAAAGGCATGTTGAGCATGATGTTATATGGATGATGCATTAAGTATGGATATTACATAGTTTAGTCAACAAAAATAGTGGTTTGCAGCAGGTTTGCGACTGACCCAAAAAAAAAAACAATAACAAAAACTAGAACAAACAAAAAAAGAGTAGCAATGTGTTTAGAAGGAGGGAGAGATGGAGGAAGGAAAAGGGGTGGAATGAGAGAGGTGAAAGGAGAGCAATCTATTGTTCGATTAGAGAGAAGAGAGAAAGGAGAGGAAAGATGAGGAGAGAGGCTTTACACTGTTGCTAAATATTCTATCATCATATTTCCTAAAATAAATACCAATTTACTTTTAATAAAAAAAGTAATCATATTTAATCCTATAAGGTTAAAACCTTGTTATTCACAAAAAAAAAAATTCTGATCTAAAAAGTACATTATATATTATAATATGGCTCGTTATTTTGTTACCAGTGAGATCTTTTTTTCCATAGAGATAAAAAGTCTTCAAAAATTTATGGAGAAACTTTCATCTTGACTTTAATCTAGCAATAAAAATGACAAATGTAAGATTAATTATATAATTAAGTATAAATTGCTCAAGTGCAAAATTAATTAATAGAGTAAAAGATATATAGTTTAGTACTTTTGTTTTTTAACATTGAGGAGCCTATGGCTCCCACCATATTAAGGAAAAATAAATCTATCATAATTTGAATTCTGGACACATGCACGCATCAATCACCCCTTGAGCTAGTCTTAAGTGGCTATGTTGATGAGTAAATATTAAATAACATTTGGAATGTCTAGATGAAGTCCCACGTTTGTTAGATATTAAATAGAACGAGTTTATAAAAGTTTGAGCTACTGCTTTTAATAGGTTAACCTATAGGGATGAAACTCCAAGGGTCCAACAAATGATTTCAAAGCTCGAGTCTGGATGTAACCGCATGTATAAGCAAGATGGATGATTTCAAAGCTCGAGTCTGGATGTAACCGCATGTATAAGCAAGATGGTTTCTTGAATGGAGAAATGTGATGATCGTGGGCTTCGGTCGAAGAGGAGATTATTGGGAATGAGTGAAGAAGATCTCAAATTGGCTAGAGCTTAGACTATATGGTTAATCTTTTAAGATGGAACCAAAAAAGACAACAAATAATCCTATATAAGAGCACTTTTTTTTTTTTTTTCACTTACGGGTACTCTTGATGTTGTACTTGGGTACATGCATATGTATGCTTCCAATTTCCAATCAATATGATCTTGTGGTTCGAAATGAGGAAACGAATTTAAACGGTACTGCCCAGTTAATTATGTACGCAGGTTTAGAAAACTTATCTTCAAGGAGAAACAATGCTTGATTATATACTAATTTACCCATCACTACACAAAAAAAACAAAAAAAACAAAAAAACAAAAACAAAAACAAAAAAAAAAAAGCTTCATTTGGAAAGCATGCTAGAAAAACAAATTTCAGTTTGCTATAGTGTAAAGTACTCAGGTACTATAGTAAAAAGTAAAAGTTTGTTATAATATAAAACCTTCACCTACTACAATTTTTAAGTTTAAACTGATTTTTTAAGCACACTTATAATTACTATGATAATGCTATGTATGGAGAGAATAATTGTACTGGAGATAACTTGCTTTCTGAGGATTGGGTATTATAATTTTACCGAGAAATTGATCGCTAAAATTCTATATTAGCTAAAAGTTTCACTAACTGCAAACCTAAGAAATGGGTAAATCAAAATCAAATATATCAAGTTTGCGTTGTATCATTGCTAATTATAAACAGGTTATAAATATAAACCAAAGTCTGTATTTAAAAATCCTAAAAATTAGTTAACATTAATTCTAACCCTGAATCCTTTTTTTATAAAAAAAAAAGAAAAAAAGAAAGTACTTAGCATAAACCTAAATCTCTGTTTTTTTTCGTCCAATGCTAATTCTAATCTTAAACATCAAACCAACATCAACACTAATGTAATCCCAAACTGAAAATCTCGAATTCTTAGTACTTAACATAAACCTAAATCTTTGTTTTTTTTTTTTCCTCTAATGTTAATTCTAAATCTTAAACATCAAACCAACATCAACACTAATGTAATCCCGAATCGAAATCTCAAATTCTTTTTCTTTATTTCCTAATCGTAGGCAAAATCTTGAGAAACTATAAACTTAACCAAATACATTAACAATATAAGAAAACTCCACAATAATATATAAATGCAAAACAATATTAATTGCGTGTAGGGGGAGGGGGAGAGAGAGAGAGAAAAGAAAAAGAAGAGAAGAATGGCAAAAGGTGTGGGGGGCACAATTGGTGACGATGGGAGGAGCGAGCTGTGAGCGCAATAATTGAAAGGCAAGGACGACACAACAGCTGGTGATGTTAAATCGTGGAGCCTAATTCATATCTTGATAAAGTATTACCCTATATAGAGAATTACGGGATCGATTTTGTGGAATAATAATAGTATGCAGAACCGCAATGCTGGAGTTCTAGAGCATTATTTCTTAGGTGACAGCAATTTAGCACTGTGGAACCCACTAGGGCCAAGGCGTTGGGCAAAAAATTTTCAAAGCGCATATAAGATTTGGCGCCGCGGCGCTCAATCGCGAATCAACAATTTTATTTTAGCCCTATAAATTGGAGATGGAGGACTTATTGGTGTAACTTAAAATACATACATATGTAATATATATATATATATATATAGATATAAACTTGGAGAGAGAGGTGTGTATAATTTTTTCTTACAAACTTCTTCTTCACCGTAATGAGTTTCTCTATTGACGATAAGTATGCACAACTCTCATAATATTGAAAGTAAACCACTATAAATTTTGTGTATTTTCATAAACTTACTTTCTTCTCATGTTTTTGCTCTTAATAGAATTTAGATGTCTAATTCCTAACAGTTGACAGGATGACAATGGTGATGAATGACCATATCGGTGTGGTGTTACATTCTTTTCTTGAACTTTCTATAAAAATGCTGAGGTTTAGGTCCAACAAGTTAATAGGGTGTTTGAAAATAAAGTTAAAACTTGTAGTTTGAATTTTAATACTGTAGCATGTGAGCATTATATCGTAGCATGCTTTTGCTTTATACTGTAGCATGTGAGAGCATTGCATTATAACAGTTTAAATTTTGGTGTTGAAACTTAGTTTCCAAACACTCTCTATACGCTGAGGATTTCACGATACTTTTTTTGCAAGCCGTCGCCACGCCTAGACTTTTAACTATAGTTTTGATGTCATTACAGGCCGCATGAAATTTCCAAAACACAGAGAAGCTAAATAAAGGAATTAAAAACTTGATAAAATGCGTCGTTTAATATTTCTACACTATTACTTAGTGTTATATAAGTATACGGTGTGATTTATGCCGTGTTTGTATGGCCAGAAGGATTAGAATCGATAGAATTTGGATTACAAGGAAGGCGACGAGGATCATAAATAATTATGGACCCCACGATGAAAATTGAACCCAACACACAAAACAGGCAATCATTCACATTGTAATGCCACAACATCAAAACAGAACAAAGAAAAGAAATGAAAAAGGATTGGACTATGAAACGTCCATTTTTAAAAGCAGTACTCAAATTGTTGTGAACGGACATTTCATGTATACTTAAACATTTAAAATTATAAAAGGGGAAATAGACATCCCAAGTCAGGATCAATCCGTCTGATGGAAATTTTTGTTTACATGTATGTGCATACATGTTTGTTGTGACGTGACAAGATGCATTTGTGGATAATAAAATGTGCCTCTACATTGCTGGTCTAACTCTCATTATATTGTGCCGGCTTGACACTGATCACTTGGCTATTCTCTAAATTAGTTTACTAGACCAAGGGGCATTAGGTAAAGCTTTTACTTATGGGTTATTTTTTATTGTATGCCTTGCATTACTAATCATATTGTGTTTTAAAAACGTATCATATTTGTATCTTTTATCATTTGAAGCTTGTAGATTATCTTATAACAAAAAATGATTAGGCGTAATGTCATAAAAAAAACAAAGAAAGAAACAAATCACAAAATTATATTTTCAAAACTAAATTATAAAGGGTAATTTGTCAATTAGTCATGTTTCATTACAAGTTTTACATAACCTAAAAAAGTTAAATAAATTTGTTGATTCAAAGGTCAAAAGTAGCTGCTCACCAAGAAAATGTAAATTTTTAACACATATATATATAAAATGAGAATAAGTTTCACGTGATGTTTTCAAGTTGATCAAAACTTGAAATATTTTATCTTTTTTTTGTGAAACGTTTTTTTAATTTTTCAATCGAAACCTTTTTCTCTTGTTTTTTGAAACTTTTTTTTTTAACAATCCAAAACCTTTTTTTCTCGTTTTATTTATTTATTTATTTTTTTGTTAACATGCTTAATACACTTGAACTAATATTATAAGAAAAGCAAGATTGTTTTTTCAAGTGGTGCATATATATATATATATATATATATTATGAATCATGGAGGCAATTATTCACTTAATAATGCTTAACTGTACCAGCATATATAAACAGAAGTAGGCCTATAAGACCAAATCAAAACAAAGAAAAAAAATGACAAGGCGAAAGGACGATAGACGTCTTTTTTTTTAAAAAAAAAAAAGAAAGCAAAATCCTGACCAGAGAAGGGGAATCATAATTATCAGAATCAGTGACTGGCCTGTTGTGTGGAGCATTTGCAGTTTTCATTGAAATATCAGATCAAATTTATGGTTTCACCAAGCGCGTATAAGGACAAAAGGTATTAGTAGCTATTCAACATTGCCGTGTTTTCGCATGGCAAAGGAAAGGAAAGAGTTTTCTTTTTCTCGTGTTAATTCGGTTAAAAAAAAAAGAAAAGGTTTCCGGTACTGCTGAAAAAAGATTCATCAGTTATATTGCCAGTAAAACACCTCTGCTGACAAGTATGATCAGGTTTGAGTGATATTGTCAAGAAGTGTAATTATTGCCCACAACACCTTTTTACCGAATCTTTTCTTTATTTTGGATAGCACTGAAAAAAAAAAATTAACCTGTAAGATTTTTTTTTCAGCCATGAGTTGTTTGGATTTATATAAAAAACATGATTTTGATATAATCTAACGAAAAAAAAAAAAAAAAAACTGCCCATTGGATATGTGTTGCTACCGGAGAAAAGTCTTTATTTTTCGTAAGTGTTCTTTCCATAACTGGCACATTATCAACCCAATTTCAGGAGATGACATGATATGTTATTATGCCTCTTTTGATTTGCTTCTTGAATAGGCAACTACAAAAAAAGAGAAGAATATGACTTTCCTCTATATATGCAAGTGTCCTGAAAATGCGTCCTTGTACAGGCACCGTGAAAATCTATTACCTTGTTCCTTTTTTTTTTTTTTTTTTTTTTTTTTTTTTGCATGTTGGATACTTGAATATCGTCTGTCAACATTTTTATAAGTCTCATATAAACGGGTATATAGGGGAAAACTAATATTCGTACTAGCATGCTAATGTAATGGCACATGTATAAATAACAACAATTATTCTCCACATCAACAATGTTACAAATAAGCACTTCTATTTGTTCCATGGGGATTTTAATCCCACATAAACAAGGTGCTTTTTGTTGGTTTGCTCTATTTTGATTTTGTTTAATTACATCCAAAATGCATGTTGAAAAAAAAGAATAAGATAGTATCTATGTTTCAATCTAGTTAGGATGTTTTAAGGGTATGATGTTAGTCGTCTCTTCTCTTTGGTTTATTAAAACAAAAAAAAAAAAAAAAAAAAAGACCACAATCGAATATCTGGTCAATTAGAGGAGTAAGTGTGACACCCTAGGAAGAGGTCAGTAAGTTTTAAGTAAAGAAGATGAAAATTAAGTAAATAAGAGGAAATGTGAATAAATATATGTAAAAAGTAAATAAATATCATCGGCCGTCACAGTCAAGTGAATGTCACGAAAGTAGAGCCGAGATCTTATCCTTATTCACCATTACGTAGATGCTTACTACAACGGTGGGTAGGAAAATAAAATACAAATATCATCAATAATAATAATAATACAAGAATACTAAAAATCATCGTCTCAAAGATAAATTAAAAATATACAATTAACAGAGATGAAAACTACATCAACATCGGGACAAGTTGTACAGTACACGTATCATACAATAGTTTCAAAGAAAATACCATTTTAACCCATAAAGCCAGGTTTCGATCTTGAGACCTTCTCTTCCTCTTTAAACCTGGAAGGGTAATTTTATAAAAACAAGAAAACGTAAGCGGAAGGCTTAGTAGGATAATTATTTAAAAACAAGTTATTTTAAAAACAATTATCACAGATAAAAATATTATTCGCAACCAAATCTCAAAATCTTGACAAAAATCAATAAGCACTTACTTATAAGAAATTTGATAAAGAATCACCGTACATGTTTTGAAAATCGAAAAGAATATTAAAATACAATTCTTTAAAATCAAAGACAGAAATTATTTTCATCAATCATTCAAAAGGTTAAGCATTTGGCCAAAATAGTTTGACAAGGGCTACCAAAAAAAAGGATAGAAAATGTCCTACCTCATTTAAATCCAATACCGTAAGCTCCAAATAAAATCTAACGTATGCTCTATATACGTTCAAAACCTTAAAAACTGCATTTAAAATCAGAAATCACATTCAACAAATATCATTATGTTAATTTAATTATCAATGTGCTTTTTTTACTCAAAATAACCATAGCCCAAAATCATAATCCTTTTTAAAACATTTCAGAATCATTAAACATTAAAAACCCAAAGAAAAATACAATTTTTCAAGTTCACAATTGGCTTGTTGAATATCCTGGTTTGGCTAACCGAACTTGCACAGTTTGACCTTTCGAACGTCTAGACCAGCCTGCCAAACTGCTATAGTTTATACTTCCGAAGATATGAATCCGGTCTGCCGAACTTTTTGAATCTGGCATGCCAAAGATCAAGTTCGGCTTGCCAAACTGGCAAAATTTGGAGACCCAAGATTTCAAGTCTCGACCTCCCTAAGCTCAAAAATTCAAATTAAAACATGTTTTCTTAATCCCAGAGTATAAAAATCATATAAAAAGCTTAGAAAATCATACTAGAATAGATTTAAACAATTTTTCTCAAGTTTAAACTCAATTTCACAATGGATTTGAAAATCTAAGAAAATGTCAAACTTGATTAAACTAATTTTTGTTCAAATAAAGCTTAGATTCAAAGTAAAACAAGTTCCATAAACTTAGATTAAACGTTATCTAAGCTCATCAAAGTTCAAATTCAACAATCAAAGAAAAATTAAAAATTTGAAAATAAAACTTTAAAATTTTAAATAAAAAGAGAAAGCTAACCTTTAATGACGTTTTGGGAGAAAAACTTAATGGATTGAACTCGTTTCCATTTTCAAATTAGTAGAAAGAAAGCTATGAAATCGAAATTTTCAAAGGGAAAGAGAGAGAGGGAGAGCTAAGCATGAGAGAAAGAGAGAGAAAAATAAAGGCGTCAAGGGCATTTTTGTAAATATAAAAAAATGTGATATAAAAATATCATGATATTTTAAAACTAAAAATCAAAATTTTCAAATATAACAATTGCAACAAAATTTTAAATAACTGAAATTAATATCAAAATCATGCTTGGTACACTTAATAATTAAACTTAACATAATTAATCCCACTTTAAAATCTGGGTGTTACAGTAAGTTTTGAGACATGGCATTTTCCCATTCAAATATATATAATATGTATGTGTTACAAACGCTAACATCGAGGTAGGGTAGGATCAAACACATCATTAATCTTGTCTTGAACGGTTTTCCAACCAATTGTCTTTGGACAATAATTATCTCAATGCTATACATATATTTATAGTGGTATGTTCTTTTGTTTCATGGATTCAAAACATAGTAGTTTGAATTTTTTGGGTCTGAGATAGAAAGTTTGATAGGTATGGTCTGAAAGTAAAATTAAAACTAGAAGTCAAAATCTAAAATTATGTTTGGATATGAAATAAGGAGTCAAAAATTTCTCACATGTGAGAAAAGCTGAGCTGAAAAATCTTCAAATTAGGGGTGGTAAATATGAGTTTGGGTACTTTTTGAGCTCAAGTTGTTTTTTCAAAATTTCAAGTTAGGTGTTAAATTTGTACAACCAAACACTTGCTTAAACTAGAATTTGGGTTTAATCCTCTTGAACCCTTCAAACAAATGCCCCTAAATGAGTAAATTGCACTATCGTATCCTGAGCTATTCATTTTTTGCATAGTATACTCTGAATTTTTAATTTAGACAAAATACACTATAAACTTTACAAGTATTGACAATTTAAGTCTAATGGTTAATATTCTGCCACATATTGAGCTTCAATTTTTTCCATAAAAATGACAAGTTTTACACTTAAAAAATAATTTATGAGCAAATTACATGACCAAAATTGTTTATATCTTTTAACGCTTAATAGCTATTAGACCTTAATTGCTAAGAATTTTAAAATTTATGGTGCATTTTGTTAAAATTAAAAATTCGAAATACATTACACAAAAAGCGAATAAATTAGAATACAACAATCCAATTTACTATACACATAATATATATATATATAAATATTTATATGAATACAATAATACATCTAAATATATACATAGATAGAGATATATGTGTATATATATATATATATATATACGTGCGTATACAATAATACATCTGCAGTGGAGAACTGCAGATAACGCATGACTACGATTGCAAAAGGCCGCTGATCATAATAACAAATTGCCACAGTACATGGTAAGGGAACAAAAACAAAAAAGTATAACCAATTTAACATGGTAAAATAGTGCATCTGCTATAGATAAACAGCGTTGAAACAGAAATAATCATCAAAGAATAATTTGGCAGGAAACCTGTCAACAGCTTTAGACAACAAAAAATTGGGATTTCTTTGTGGCTTGTGTGGGAACTTCAACCCCCACCTTAGAAATTGTTTAACTTGTTCATCAATTTAGTGATGTAAATCTTTCTTCGTACATAGATATTTCATATGATATTGTTCGATGATTCTTGAAAACAACGTTAAAGCGAACATCTAAATTAGTTTAGATTTTTTCATATGTCACCTAGCAAATTGTAACTATGTTTCTTTTGTTGTGCGCGCCGGGGGACCGGCCCTGGCATCAGGGGTTTGACACTTTTTTTTTTTGGCTTATGATAATATTAGTAATGATAAAAATATAATCATAAGATGAAAAAACATACACTACCAAAAAGGAATGGGACTTTTCGTGTTGTGTTATTCGTTTCTTTCTTGTATTTTTTTTTATCGCCACACACGGGGATGTTATGAAGCATTAAAAATACATGCAACAATTACAAAGTGGATTCTTTTTGCTAGAGCTGTCCATCTTAGAAAGCGTATAATTCCAACTCTTAGGAGAGCATGTGAAAACAAAGTTAGAACTTAAAGTATTGTAGCATATGAGATATTTATGCTAACAAACTTTTTCTTTTCACTAGAATATATAAGAATTTTATACTGTAGTAAGTTGAAACTTAAAGTTTCAACTAACTTACTAAATTAAGTATATAGTGTAAAGTAAAAATAAACTATAATGTAAAGCTCTCACATACTATAATAAATTATTTTTAACTTTTGGTTCCAAGTGCTCCGTCAAACATACTCTTAACGAAATAATTGACTGGAACAATTTGTTTCAATTAAATATCCTTTGTTTCTCTGTGCTCCTTGTAACTTATATATTGAGAGCTGAGAGAAAGAGAAATAACTATTCAATGACTTTAAAGAACAGAAAGGACTCAGTCTTAATCAGCTTGGAACGAAATTGATTACTAATTTACCTCTCCAGGTCTCTCTGTGTAAGTGCCTGTTATACATTCATGTCTGTATTTATGTATGTACGTGTATTAAAAACTTGCTAAACTCTTAACCCTATTTCATCGTAGTATTTGGCGCTTTCATAATTAGTGGTCTGATGCTCTGTACAAACCTTCCTTCGTCACAATTTGTGTTTCTACTTTTTGACTTCCATATTTTTCGAGAAGGCGATCAAGTTGCTTACAAATTAGCTTCTTTAGCTCTTCATTATCATTCATCTTGGTGGCTCATGCTCTGAATAGTGTGATTCATTATGTTTTTGGAAATTCTAGCTGTCAAGCTTATTTTTCCCTTGGGTCCGAGTTTTTCCCCTCTCAAAGGTCTTAAAGAGATCTCCTTTCATGAGGAATAGATTCTTAGAGCTGGTTAGTAATTGTTCATTACGAGTCTATTCCTGGTTCTGTTCATCTCTAGTTCTGGTCCCTTGGTTAGTAATTGGTTAGTATTCGGCTTGTATGCTTTCGGATTGGTATCTATTTTTTTGTTGCAACTTTTTTTATTTGATTTTATTAAATTTTGATACAAAATATTCGTCTGTGATAGGGTTTTTTTGTGGGTAGCAATCTAATTGGGATGTACCTTTAGCCCTTTGATGCTTCTTGATTTCTCTTATTCACCAAACAAAGCTATAAGTAATGCAAAAAAGGATTCTCTCTATTATACATACCATGCATGCGCTTAGTAAGTGACACAGATCCAAGCTAATTTCCGTCACCAAAAAAAAATCCAAGTAATTTCTGCATTTTTATGATTTTTCTGCTGTTATAGCATATAGTTTTTCTTATAAACATAATTTACAATATTCTCTAAAATGTTGTACTTTAAGAAGAAATGTGTGAGAATTTACTGAAACCTTGTCCTACAGTAAGAAAGGGAGAAAAGAAATCAATACCCAAAATTAGTTTCAAAACCAAAGTACAAGTGGAAGGGAAAATTCAGGTAAAAATGACTAGTGGGTAAGTCCTGGAACACCTTTTATGTTCTATCCTTTGCCATTTTAACCCTATATTCCGCATATAGAATGCATTTCATTTTATGAACATGTACAAATATAGAAATAGTAAAAAGCTAGTTGCATTAAATTTTAAATACAGAATTTTAAATCTACCCACACACATCATTTTTTGTGTCATCTTTCTGCCCATTAAGAAGTACCATATACAAAAATGCTTTTGAAGACATTTTAGTACTGCACATAGAAGTTTGTTCAATAACCTTTGGTTTTTACTGCATAAAATGCAAGTTCTTTTTCTACCCCCGGTTTCCGTTTTCTCTGTGGCAAAAGTTGCAGGCCAACACAACAAGTAATCACTGCTAATAGCGATAAACGAGTTACTTTATGGTGAAAGCGACATTGTATATGCATCGCCCAGTCCAAAAAAAATATAAATGTAAAATAGTCTTTTTTTTCCACTAATATAATAATTTTTTTTGCTTTTGGGTTTGTAAAGAACGTCACGTGCGCCCGGTAGAATTGGAACAACTAGTATTACTGTTTTATAATTTGCTTATAATAATCTACATCCAATATATTTTATTCTTTAACGGTCATTTTTATAATATTTACACTCACATAATACTCACAGCTTTTGGCAAAAACCTAGCTACAAGTGCTAATTTAGCCCACTATAAGTATCCCCCTAAAATGGCCTAGGCTAGCTATAGTATAGACCCCTCTATTGGCCACACATTGAAATCTGAAAGCCTAAAACCTAGCCAGTGTTGAAATATTATCATTAATTAAAGGGTCTAAAAGGTTTAAATTAAAAAAAAAAAGTATTTTCTCTCTCTCTCTCTCTCTCTCTCTCTCTCTATGATGTGTGAAAATTAACGGGTATAAAAGTTGAAAGGATTCCCATCAATCTCCTGAATTTGTTTTTGTTAGTCATTATCATCACTCCCTCATTTGCTTACGCAGCTTCCACATATACGTTGCACAAACCCAAATTTACTTATAACGCGTATATCCATTTTCGTACGTAACCTTAACCCCAAGGATAACATCAAGATACAAAGGTTATTAATTATAAGAAAACATAAAGATATTATATATTTACCTAGAAGTAGATAATGATGATTTAATAAATAAATCAAAGAAGTAAAAAGGTGTAGAGAGGACTTGCCATAAATATTCGTTCAATGGTTGAACCAGGGTAATCAAGCTCTAACCAGGAATTCACATATCTCCCTCTTCCATCTTGAGGACATAAATTTTCCCCGGGTTTCAAACGATAAATCCTTTGAGTCCCCACTCGAAAGAGAGAGACAGCGGATCAGAGAGAGATCTCCTTTTTCCATATATAAGGGGGTTGAGTTAAGGGTAGCTTTCTTTGTGAGAAGCACTTGATTTAGGGTCAATATCTAAAGGCCAACAAATGTTCTCTTCTTCCACTGCCAACACTCTCATGAGTCCTTTTCAACAATACTATTTCCCTTCATCCTCTCCTTATTACCAACCATTTCAACCTCTACCACAACCACAGCCACCACTTCCACCTCCTCCTCCTCCTACTCCTCCCCCTCCTCCTACTATTCCTTCTCTAATACTTAACCCAAACGACAACATTTTCCTTCACCAAAGCCACCTATACAACCATCTTTTCTCTCTGGCCAATGCTCAAATCCCGGAAAGTACTCTAATCAATTTGGGAGTAATTTCAAACACTACCACTACCACCATGGCCAACATCATGACCAGTACTAGTACTACCAGTAGTACTAAGCAAGATTTAATCATCAATTGCGGAGGAAGCCGGCATTCGGCTCCGAATTCCATCCGGAAGAAGCCGGGGGCGGCGGTGTCAAAGAAAGACCGGCACAGCAAGATTTACACCGCTCAGGGGCTGAGAGATCGGAGGGTGAGGCTGTCCATCGACATCGCCCGCGAGTTCTTCGATCTCCATGACATGCTAGGGTTTGACAAGGCCAGCAAGACCCTGGAATGGCTTCTCAGCAAGTCCAAGAAGGCCATCAAAGAGGTCTCCCGGAGCAAGCTCAGAACCAGTACTGCTGCCAAGAGCTCGACTACTTTGTCTTCCACAGGCGCCTTAAACTCGGATCACTGCGAACAAGCGATGTCTGAAATGAACGAATTTGTCGCCGCTGTTGCTGATCACGACATTAATCTTCCTACCGAAGAAGAAGAAGAAGATCATAATAGCCTATTAGTTTCGAAACAGAAATTAATCGATGCGGAGACGTTGAGTGAGGCTGCTTCGATGAATCTCCTAGCGAAGGAGTCGAGGGCTGAGGCGAGGGCGAGGGCGAGGGCGAGTGCGAAGACGAGGGCGAAAGAGAAGCGGCACAACAACTACTGTACTACTACCACGAGTACTACTGCTTATACTAGCAATAATCATAAAATTAGGTCTTCAAATTATGATAATAATATGGAGAAATGTAGTAGTAGTGGAGGTTCGAGCTCTCATCAGATCTCGAACCACCAGCTCTTGATCAGGAGTGTACTGCTGAACCAGCTTGATCATCATCAAGATATTGATCATGGTCAAATTCAAAGATTAACCCCAAACTCGGTTGAGGAAAAAGGGCTTCTTTTTCGGATGCAGGCTAATCACGATCACGATCAAGATGATGATGATGAAGAAGAGCCTGTTTTGATGATCAAGAAGAAATTATATGATCATCGTGATGATCATGAGGAGGGACAGTTCTGTGGGATCACATCGAAAGGTGAAACTTCTAACAACGTTGTCTACTCTTCTTCTCCAAGCTTATTGTTGACTCAAAATTGGGACAACAACAACAGAATCGGTACGGCCTCTCCACACCCGGCCGCCAGCTTTTGCTTGCCGACGTGAAATCTTTCAAAGCGGTAAGCTTTCTAAAACGCATATATATATATCTAGCACTTTTTTTTCAAGACTACTCTCTCGTAAATTGTATTCTTTTTTTTGTTTTCAAATCACTTTTCATATACGATGACTAATTTCAAATATTTGCAGAAGAAGTTAAAATCTGTGGCCATGATCAGACACATAGAAGGGTTTAAGAATGTTCAAATGGTTTCTACTTCTAAAGCTATAATGTGAGCACTCATGACGAAGAAGATGCGTAAGATATCATCATTCCCTTGTTATGTTTTGAGCTTCATTAATTTATATGTATGGGACAAGTACTTAATTTGAACGCTTATAATTATTTGTGTATATATATTTGAATTATTGAATGATCTCCACTGTTTTTGAGTGCTAAATTGGATGAAAATGTCTCTTTTCTCTGGATTTTTATTCCCTATTTTGTTTAGTTCCTCTTCTCCTTTTTTTATTTTTGATTCTCTCCTTTTGTTAGGATAACTACTTGGTGATGCACTCTTATATATGACAAATAATTGCCTTAAAAGAAGATTTTTTTTAAAATAAAAAAATGGTTCAAGCTTTGAGTTTTTCGGAAAAGAAAAGTAAATTAGTCTAATTTGAAGATAGATAAGGTTTGTTGAAGCTTTTGGTTTGTAGATAGAAGATTATTTCTGGTCAAAACAAGTGACATGATCAGATAGCAGGAAACTTCTAAAACCAGTCGTGTCATGTAGCTAGATTGAAGAATTATGAAAGCGTTGACGTAGACACTCGTATAAGTTTTTTTATAAAGTGAAAGTTAATTTGATATGTAGGTCCATTAATTAATTGAGTAATTTCCTTGGAAAAGAGCATTCAAGTTAAGAAATAAAAATGATGAAAGCCATATACAGAAGAAGACTAGTGAAATACGTCATGAAATTCTTCAGTTGATCTTGGCAATAATGTCAGGGAGTTCATAAAAAGACAGATGCTGAACTTTTTAAAAAAATCCGAACTCAAATCTCATGTCAACTGTAAGCCTTATTTTTTTTTTTTTATGTTAGTTTAGTTTAGCTTCTTTTTTTTTTTTCCCCTCTTTTAAGTTTTCTGCTCATCGTACGGACTGAAACATAGTCTGGTGTTTCGTAGTTCAACATATAATCTATCATATGTATCCATGAGTTGTGACAGTTTTTGGTTGTCATGACCATCTCTCGTAACCTAAAGTATATTTTCTCCTAAAGTATATTTTCTGTAAGCTAACACATAATTGATCAGTGTCTAATCAGAGCAAGATTGTGTTATATTTCCACTGTTTATAGAACAAAAAACTATCTCATTCTTACCAAATATTTCTCTGAGTTGTTAAATCTTTTAAGGTCGTGAGCTTCTTGCCATCTTCCATGACCTTCAGACTCGTCGCTGGTTCCTGTTTGATTAAAAGACAAAAGATTGATATACATTGTGAACATCATGTTCATGTGTTTCAATTTAATTGAGACTCCAGCATTTACCCACACACTTATATATATATATATATGTATGTATGTATGTATGTATGTATGTATGTATGTATGTGCGTATGTCTGTATGTACACATCCAACTATAAAACCAGAAAATCAACAGAATATATAGAACATGAACAAGGTCTTTATTATTTATAGCTATATAAACAGTTTATTAGTTATTTACACCATACTATAATGTTTTGTGTTCGGCCGTTAACTCTAATGCTAAGTTAGATTGATAAAAATGAATATCAATCTAACTTACAAATCCAGTATCAAACGTCATTGACTGATCCAGAATATGAGACTAGGATTCAAGATATGACATAGTATTGTTCTCTAAATATCCAGCCTAATGTAATTGTATCTATATCTAGATCTCTGTCTCCTGTACTTAAATAAGCTTAAGACTGTAAGAAATTAGAAAGAAGAAAACCAAACTTGTAGGAACTTTTTATGTGTATGTGTACATTTGTATCCATTCATGTGTCTAACTTTTGACAATTTATATGATAGAATGAAAAGAAAATAACTAAGGTGAGAGAAGCAGACAACCTAGGTGAGGGAAATGGATGGAGAGTTTCTTTTAATCGTTAAATTAAGGTAATAAAGTAATTTGACACAAAATTCCAATTTAGTAGATGATCCCCTTTCGGGTGTCGCTATAAACTTATTAGATGGGCACCCAAATTGGAGTTATTTGGAAGAATTTAAATCCCTCACCTAATTCATTCATTCCCTCCTCCTCTAATCCTTCCTGTTAAACAACTTAGATCCTGATCAAATTTGTTCTTCCCAACCCTATCGCTCCTTTTACTTTTCCCTTCTATCAAACATGTCCTTATATAGCATGGCTCGGAAGTAAATATAGTAGCTCATGCATAAGACTATTAACATATAACTTAACCACGCCTCCTCTTAAAGAAAGATGTGTCACGTTTTTGCTTTTCTCTCTTTTTTTTTTTTTTTTTTAAATGAATGGAGAGATAGGAACTTTGTAGAAGACTTAGCCCTAACTAGGTTGGCACTCAGCAAGCAACTCAAAGAAGTGACTATTAAGTATTAAAAATTTCTGAAGATTTACTAGTAAATAAAGAAAGGATATAAAAATAATGCTACAAAGTTCCAAATATATACAATCAAGCGAAGCTAGCTTATCTATCAAGATAACATCATAACATATTCAACATGAATCCTAGCCTTGCTTGTCATGAATTAATGAATGAAACTGTCTTATGTAGATAAAACATGAATCCTAGCCTTGCTTGTCGTGAATTAATGAATGAAACTGTCTTATGTAGATAGTTATAAGAACTATGTGATGTAGATTAGGCATCTTTGGTCCTTTTATTACGATGTTTAGGAAGAGGTGTCAAGTGGAGGGCTTAATTAATTATCATCACAGACGTTCCTACATTATTGATTCTAGAAATGATTCCAACAAATATTGTTAGATCTTGTTATCTTGGATATCCTTTCCTATTCAAAGAACTCTGCATGTCAACTGCATGTCAAAACATTAAAGTGCAAATAGTATAATTAGGCCCTTCATATATATAGCACTCTGAATCATTAACATATAGTTCTGCTTGCTGAGTAAGTGTTGAAACAGGAGATTAACAAATTCAATGCTAATTGTGAACAATGCTAATAGTGAAGACATTTTGACACGTTTCCCAAAAAAAGACATTATATAATACAGGACTTTAGAAACTAATTCTATTTTCAACAACTTTGTGCCTGTAATAAGATATACTTCTCTATATATGTGTGATGAATAAATGGATATACGTCTGATGGCAGATTTGATGCATTGTGATAGAAATTAGATTGCTTTCAGTAAACATCATGAACTTGTAGTCCTAAAAATTTGAAGATTTTTGAAAAGAAAGAAATTAGATGATGATGATGATGTTTTTTAATTATAAGGGTCACTTACAAGGTTGGTAGATATTATTCTTCTTACCATATTTTTCCTGCAGGGTTAACAACTAAAAACGAGAAAGGGTGCTTATGTCTTCATAAATTTAATTTGTGAATCTAAGTTTTTGTTTATTTGTTTGTTTGTTTTGCTAAAAGATCTGAATTCCGATAAGTTTTTACTAACAAAAATTAAGAAAAACTGATTCATTAATGATTGCATACAACATTATTTATTTATGTATAATAAGAATAAGACACTTAAACACACAACTCTTGATCACGTTTTCTCAAGAGGGCATACGTTATTCATATTTCTATTAGTTTCATGATCAGTTCCATAATAATATTTTCTAGCTAGGCCATTAGAAAAGGGGATGAAATTTGATACTAATTGTTGTGTGTGTTGCTATTATTATTATAATTATTTACTAAATGTGCCAATATTTTGTTATTTTTATAATTCATGAGGCTACTATGACCTATAATTGATCAGATTCAAGGGCATGAATTATAAAAATAACAAAATATTGGCTCATTTAATAAATAATTATAACAATAAAAATTGCAACACACAAGATTCAACGGCATGACTAGGCTAAAGTTCGAGCATTCATAAGAACCTGACTTTTGTGAATATTAATTTACCAAATCTTCTTTTGCTTAATTAATTTCACTACCTCCAACTATGTCTGCTGGTCTCCCTCCATTTAAACCTTAGTTTATGTGACGATGATGTCTGGCTATATACATTCACATTGTTGCTTGTTCTTTGATTCAAAAACTTGGCTTGGTAATCAAAGGAAAAATTCCACTAAAGACTATATGCCTCTTTTTAGAAGAGAAAGCTTTATACTTGTAGGTATGTATGCATGTACGAATGCGTGCGTGCGTGTGTGTGTGTGTGTGTAGAAAGAGAGAGAGATCAGAGAGAGCTTAGAGAGGGAGAGTGTAGGAGCTTATTCAGGCCCACACATCTCCAGTTTATCACATGAAAGTTGTCTGGTATTTCCTTGTCATTAATATGGTGTCGTTTTAGTTACTTCTTAGCATTACAGGGCACACGGTGCTGTCCAGATCCAAGGAGCATTACTTATGTTGGTTATCAACAGAAAGACAAATATGGTGTGTATAGATATATGGACTAAATATTTTAACAAACAACTACTCTGGCGAGCAAACTCTAGAAGTATAAGATAAGTAAACCTAATATAAATCTTTGGATTAATTACAAAAACTAATCCTCAACTACAATTGTTATAAGAACGTACCCTAAGTTTCAAAACGTAAAACTTATGCCCACTGATCTATGAAATAGTAACGAATAAATTTCTTATGTTATGATGTTTAACCAAAATGACACATACTAAATAATGTAGTGTACAATTACTCTAGTAGACTCATTTCTGTAAAATTACACATAAGTAAAGGGAGAGGTTATTAAGTTTTGAAACTTTTTAAGGTTTTCAATTTATTTTCTTAAATAATTAAAATTTGTAAATTAAATCTATTGTTAGCGTCAAACTAGCTTTAAAATAAAGTTACTAAATTAATCTTTTATTAAATTAAATCTATTGTTAGCGTCATACTAGCTTTATAATAAAGTTACTAAATTAATCTTTTATTGTGTACCAAGTGTCAATTATGAATCAACTTCAGTTAAAATTTCTAATATAAGAAGTTTATTCCTTACTATTTCATAAATTGAGTAGAACGAGTGTTATGTTCTAAAAGTTGGAGGCACGTTGTTACAAGGACTATAGTTGAGGAGAAAAATTTTCCAGCTAATGCTTATAAATCTTTTTTTGTGCTAAAAAGTAATAAGATATCTGTATATAAAAATATATATTTGCAATAGTAGTGCTAACAAGTTATTTGAGAGATATTTTAACAATACGTGAACCATGTGAATGTCTCCGCAATCCATACAGCAGCACTAGCACGAGCAATAAATCTAAGATATAAATAGAAATATATCTTCATTTTCCTTTCCAACTTATCACAATCATTTATAGAGTCAAAACACTAGGCTGTCAAAAAAAGGGTCATGAAAAACTGCATATGGGCTATGATGTACTTAGGAAAAGAGAAGCAACGTTATAGGGCTAGACTTTGTAGATTTTATCTTGTCTACCACAGCCTTATATGGCCTTCTTTTTAGTTAATTGACACGCATATAAAGATTTGGAAATTTGCTTAAATAATCAATACAATCCAATTTGTCCATAGAAATTTCATATATTTAGTAACTTCCTAAAAATCCACAATTCTTTCAAATTAGTTACATTACATGTATAAGGTATTGGGTTGATTAGAACTATTTTAACTGTAATGTGTAAAAGTTTTACATCATTTATAGCTGAGATTGTAGTTTAAATTAACCTTATCAAACAGCCTTGTAACGTAATATTCTTGTCGTCTGCTTGCAATTTCTCAAACTACTTTTCCTGATATATTGTGTTTCAACTGTTATTTCTTTTAACGCCATATTATAGTTTATACCTTTGACCCTTATATTTTTCTCTTATGATTGTCACATATATATATATATATATATATTTATTTATTTATTTATTGTAGCCATATAAATTCTCTTTTCTCTTTTTTGATGGGAGCCACAAAACTTTTCACCAAAAGCAATAAAATAAAGCATCAAGAAACAAGAATAGATATAAAAAAGGTTGAAAGATCAACGTGGGACCCATCAGACATATGTGTAATATATAATAAAGCCTGCAGGGTATGGTCAAGCTTTCAAATCTTACCAGTGGACACTCTTTCAAATATATCAAAACGTGAGCCTGCAGATTTGTTGTCACTTATCTTTCGCGTCAACTTTTCATTCCTTCCTCGGACTCTCTCCCTCTCCTCACCATCGCCCAAGAGAAAGGAAAAATCATAAACAACCCTGAAACCAAAAAAAATATATATATATATATATATATAATGAAGAACAAAAGTTTAAGAAATATTCAATTAGAAGAACAAACGCAGAGAAATTCCTTAATGAGGAAAGATGTATATTAAAAATTTTCTTGCCCATGATTAGTTATGATATTATGATCAATTTCTAGCTTTGTAATCTAGTTTTTAAAATTTCCCAGCAGCCAAAAACAATATATTGAAATCTTTGCGTGCGAAGAGGAAGACAAATTGCCATGATTTTCGTTTACTGAAAACGACATTTTCTGGTCTGACCGGCGGCCTTTAATACACAAACATGTATATCATGCACACACACAGTTACACCAAGTCCATAGCACAGAAGAAAAACGACATATCATTGTTCATTATAGAGATGGAGACATTTCATCAAACAACGAATAATCACACACACAAAGATATGCATGAGAAAAGAAATACAGAGAGAAAAAGCATAATAGTACTACTTACTTTTGCAGAAGCATCTCTCATGCGAGCATACCCTTTAACAGAGAAAGCTCTGTGCTCTCACAGAAAGAGAAGAAAGAAAGAAAGGGATCATAGGAAAACTCTTTTTTTGTGGGGTTTCCTCAAAAGACATTTTCTGATCTATACATATAGGGAAATATGAGCAAAATATATATATATATATATATATATATATATATATATTTCTTTTTTAATAGTAATATAATATTGGTTTTTTTTTTTTTTTGTGAGAGGGAAACGGGAAGGAAATTAATGGCGGCTACAGTAATTAGTCAGATGGAAATACCAGAGTGAGGCTCTGCAGAATATCTAATAAAAAATTCCTGCAGAAACTACGGAGAATCTAATATAATACCCAGTGGAAAATCTCTCCTTTTTAATAACCTGATTTGACCATGCTCCAAAAAAGAAAAATTCACCCTATCCAATATCGTATATCTAGCTATAACAAACCCTACTTTTTTTTTATTTTGAATTCAAAATCCTCTTTTTAATTTTTAGTATATTAATGATGTCTAACTATTATAATATATTTGTTTAATAAAAAGCATATTAAAGTTAAATTGATAATATTTTAAATTTTTTAAATGATGTATGATATAATATAATTAGTTAGTTATCGTTTGAGACATCAACATCAGATAGAAGATTTTAATCCTTATAATATCATGGCAATTTCTCTAGTAAATATGGAGAAAATAACTCATAGATATGTGGTAAAAATGATTTTGATGAAATTCAACAATTTAAAAATATAAATGGTTAATTATATAATTATTCCTTCTATTTTTTATTATTCTTTAATTTATCTTTTTTTTTAGAAACTACAAAGGTATTTTTTGAATTTAAAAAACTTATTTCAATTTTATCCCTTAGAGACTTTTTCGACGTAAAAAGCATAAAGATAAGATAAAAATATCCTTTATCAAACATAATTTATTTATAAAATATATGATTCTTCTCAAAAAAATTAGAAAATATATAATTTAAAATTTTAAATGTTATAGAGTTTAAGATCTTTTATTGAAATTTAATGTTTTATTTTAAGATTTTTTTATATTTTTAATACATAAAATATTTATTATAACAGTTTAAAAGTAGTCATGTAATTTTGCTTAATTTTTTCTATTCATAAGGATTAAATTGAAAGAAATTTTAAAAATTTTAAGAGTATTTTTGTAATTTTAAGAACAGATGAACATATCCAAAAATTGTTAAAACTAAAAAATTTAATTATATAATTAGCCCTAAAATTGTAAGCTGCCGGTGAATATTAACGTAAGAAACACATTATTTGTTAACCTTTTCTTTTGCTGATTTTTTTTTTTTTTTTAAATTACCTCGGTAAGGGAAACTTTTGTACGATGATTGAATAGCATTTAATCTCCACATGTTGTGTGTCCGTAGATGGTATTAAAAGATGTGAAAGCTTAGGGTTAGACTTTGACTACAAGTATAGAACTTTATTACCAGCCGGTATATTTTTATATTTTTTTTGCTAATTATTAAGGGCAAAAAATAAAAAGGATAAATTATCAGTAAAAGAAAACTTGACAAATGGGACGTTTGTGGCTAACAAAGAGAGTAGAGAATAGAGAAATGACCACAACGGTGATAATGAATGGGTGCCGTATGCTTTTGTCCTGGCATGAATTTTTGTCATTTTTGGACTGAATCAACCCTATCGGTTCTGATATTAGTAAGTCACTAGCAGTAGTACGACTATAGCAGGCAATGGCTACACCCTAGTAACTCAATTACTATCACTTATAGGGTACGTGGTAAAAATTAGTTAGAGCGAAGATTTTAGTTTAAAATTTTAACATATAAAAATTTTATATAATAGTAATTTTTTATTTTTTTTTTTGTAATATATAAAAATTTTATATTATTTTTAATAAAAAAATTAATTCTAACTAATTTTATTCAACATTTGGTGGTCATAAACATTTTACCAAAAAAAAAAAACTTTATTGGCAGATCATGTATACCAACCAAGAAAATAAAAGTACTGACACCTACATAATTAATGGCAAGCTCGGAATTCCAAATCACATGTGGTTATTGGTTCGAGAAGATTTGTTTGTTTCTAGTATTATTTAGATTTAATATACTTAAATTTAGATTCAATTATTAAAAATTATTTGGATACATAATCATTTGGATACATATTTATTTCCTCTAAAATTTTAATCTTTTGAGTATCAAGAATCCAAGTTTTTAGATGTCTCATCCCCTAAACTTTTATACTCGGATATCTCTGCTACAATAAAAACTATAAATCTCTCCCTTATATTTGAGGAAAAAAATCATAATTTTTTCATTTGATATTCAATTGAGATTATTCTTTCTTCATTGTGTTCCTAGTGAAGAAAGGAATAAATTAAAATCCATGTTGCATTTTTTTTAACATCATTAACACTAAGATTTTATTAGATTTGTTAATAAATCAAAAACTATTTTCACTACTTCTCCAAACATAAATTTTAATTTTATTCCATACTTAGATTAAAACCTAAATGCACATCCAAACACCAATTTCGATAATAATTCAAATCACTAACTCAAATCTTAATTCAAATTATACTAACTCAAATTAAATCACTAATTTGAATTCATTTACCAAACAAACCCTCAATATACTATTACTAATTTTAAAATGTCAAGTACTTTTTGTTTTGGGTAGAAGATTGAGTGTCAAGTTATAACTCGTCAAGAGAAAAATGCCATGATCAATATATGAAGGGAACCAATGGATGCATAGTTGCAAGTGTAAGAGATCTGTTAGGTTACTTATGAGGTGAATGTACCCTATGATTCACTAATTGAGTCCAATTCAGTTCAACTTGAATGACTGTTAAATTATGAATTGACGTTTGATAAAACATTTAATTCAAACTAAACTGATAGTTTAAATTAGATTAAATCACCTATTTTAGAACTTAACACCTTCTCTTATTTTAACATTTCAAATCAATATTGAATGTTGATTTTACTTCTAAATATTTGTATTTTATAATTAATACTATTATTTCTTATTTATTTTTTAATTGAATAATTTTTTTATGTTTCAAATTACAATTCTTGACATTCATTCAAACACCTTATTGTGTACAGCCCTTATAATTAGCTTTAGTTTATCACTGATTAATTACCATGATCAATTTTAATTTATCTTTATAATTGAGTAATTATTACTAATTAATTAATATCAGTTAGTGATTAACCGATTTCAATCCATAAATTACCAATTTGTCAGTGATTAACTATTTTTTGTCATTAATTAACCATTGTTGAAAAAGGTCTTTTCTTTAGTTATTGAATACTTTGACCATATGCCTGAAAAATAAAGAATGGCCATTTATTTGAAAAGGTTGCTAACATCAGCCATTTGTTTAATTTTCTAATAAAAAGGCATTATTTATGATAAAAACTCAGGTGAATAATAAAAAGGTGTTACTAAAACTTTTTGTTGATATAGTGTAAAGTCTCACATATTGCAATAATCAGAAAAAATAAGCTATAGTGTAAAATTTTCACGTGCTATAATTTTTAATTTAAGAGTTTCATTTCTAACCACACTTCTCAAACACCCTATAATTTCAAAGGTGATGATCAAACTAATTTATTTGAGAAAAATTGCTTCTACATAGATGGAATTTAGATATACTACTTTGGTGAAAAATTTGTCTAATTTTCATAGCATTTAGGGACATATCACTTCGATAAAGATTGGATTTCAAACATATGATTTTTATGAGAAATTTAAATCTAAATTTCAACTTAAAACTAAAAAAATTAGGGGTAACTAACTTCAAAAATGATAAGGGCCCTATTTAACACAACAGAAATTGCAGGGGAAATTGCAATAAATATATTTTAAAAAAAACTTGAAGATGTAAATAACTCCCTTGAAAAAAGAAATAAATAAAATATTTAAATTATTTACTTTCAAAGATGCTATTTACTTTAAATATTTTAAACCAATTTGTATTTTTTAAAAAAAATAAAAAAAATGCTATTTCTTATTGGATCAGTTTGAGAAATACCTTCTATGGTTTTTTTTTTTTTCTCAATTTAGCACTTCTGTGAGAAAGTTTGAAACATACTACACTAATGTAACACTATTGTTCCCAATTATTTTGGGTTTGGGTTAGGCATATACATGTTATCTAAGGGTATATTTATGACCTTTTAGCTAGGATAAATGGTATAAATTAAAAGGAGGAAAAAAGTGGTAGAGACATCTTTTCTAATTATAGTGTCCTTATAGAGGACAGTTCATGTACAGAACATCAGAACATCACCATTTTGGACACGAAGATGTGGAGAAGACATATAAATGAAATGTACTCGGTTGCATTCTTAATTGCACTTTCTCTTTTCCCAACTTGCTGAAATAGCGTAAATTAGGTGGTGTATTATGATTTCACTACCACTATTATGTTCTACTATATTTTTTTTCTTTTCTATAGGTCATACTATTTCTCTTAACTAAAAAATTAAATAGCCTTAGAAAATAAATATTTGCCTAACTTTAACCCAAAATACTTGTGATTAATTATGTCTTTATATTATTTAGAAATAATACATTTTAAACCTTCTTATAGAACTAGTAAAATTAATAAAAGTGTCACATAAGTAATATTTCTCAGATTAGTCCATAAAAGGGTTAAAGAGGGAAATAGCAAATTAAATGCATTGAATAAAAAAAAAAGCATATTTTATTTTAAGTGAAAAAAATGGCATAATTTTTTAAATTCCAAAAATACCCTCTCCACATAATATACGAAAATTTTCCCCTCTAGTTTATTATTTTTCTCACCAAAACTTTTTTTGTCTCTCCTTTCTCATTGTCTCTCTATAACTACCTTCTCTCTCCTCCCTCTCCACACAACGCTTTCTCTTCACCATAGTCTAGAATTCGTAAATCACCTTACACTGAAGAAGCTCATTGTCATCGTTGTCCCTACATTGGAGAATACGATGTTGAGGATGAGATCTGTTGCCCATCGCCCACGTTGGAGAAGACGACGTTAAGGCTTAGATGACAAGGCTCAGATATAATGATGTTGAGGCTCACCGAAGATATGCTAAGCGTCTATTTTCGATCCTTGTGCTCACTAGCATTTGCTGAAGCAAATCGATGATGGCAAGAATAGCGATGGCAAGGTTGAGAAGGCGATGACGATGGAGAGGTTTAAATGGCAATGACAATGGCGAGGATTGATCGCAACTTGCAAAAGCCATTGACGAAAAAAGAGATGGCAAACAGAGATAAAAGAAAGGGGCAAAGAGAGACGAGGGAGGAGAAGCAAAAGAAGTAGGGGAATTTTAAAGATTCTTTTTTTTTTATAATTGTATCATGTTATTAATTTTAATATACAATAAAAATTAGCTAAATTACAGGAAATGACAAGTTTTAAAAACTAAGAGAAGTGAATAGCATAATAAATTAAAGTTATCAAATAACATATTTTAAAATTTTTTAAAAGCTTTTAAGCATCTAATTTTCAATTTTACCTCATATTTAATCATCTCTATATTTTTTTTTTGTCTCTAAGCCCCAAATTAAACCCTATTTTACCCTAATCCTAACCCTAAATTAGAATCCTTCTCCTCCTTCCCTCTCTCTAATGATAACGGCATGGCAACGACGATGAGGTCCTAGCTAGATGGTGATGGTAATGAGTTTGTGCACTATCATCGAAGTGTTTGCAACGAGCATCTACTCCCAATGACAATGAAAGTGACTGATAGATTAAGAATGCCATGATCGCAAATGTTGCCATTGAAAATGATCAGACGCCGTCAACAAAAATGCTTGGCAGATCTTGTAGGCTGTAAACGCGAACATCATTGTCCCATTATAATATATAAAAAATTCATTCAACTTAATGCTAGAGTTAAGTCATGATTTAAACAATAAATCTCCTTAAAATTTTCATATTATATGAATATGAAGTTTTGTAACATAGATATAATGAAATTCTATGTGCATTATGTCCATAAATTTTTATGAGATATGATGTATTTTGTGTGAACAAATTTTGTAGGTTAGTACTCAAAAACTTGTTAAGTGCTTGAGAAGTAATTTTAGTATCAAAAGGATTTTTTTAATCCAAATTTTGTGACAAATAATGATGAAGTAAATATTTAATGTCATGATGGTGGAAGTTAGATAATGTATAAAGAAAAAGTAAGCCAAAAAGCTAAACTATCAAAGAATAGAAATACGATATAAGAATTATACAATATAAGATTATATAGTATAGGAAATATACTGTATAGAAAGTATAGAAGGTTGTGGAAAGTTGTAGGAATAATAATGACAGTATAGGAAAAAATTTAAGTATAAGTTTAGACTACAAAAAGTCAAAGTAAAGTCAAACTTTGCTTCTTCAAAATTGTAGAAAATTCTACACTTTTTAAAGGATAAAAGTCGTTCTAGTAGGGGTATTTTAGTAAAATTCTTATTTGTAATTTTGTCTCTAGTCTTGGCTTATAAATACCTAAGGACCTAAACAAAACTTTTTCTCCACTTTTTCCTCTCAAAATCCATCGCCTCTGAGTCCCATTTACTCTAAAAAATTTTTGGTTCCAACCTTCGATCATCCTTAAAAACAAGGCTTAGCATTCTAGAAGAGATCGAGAAAGCTTTTAAGGTAAAAATCCTAATCTAGTCAAGTATGTTCTTTCGTGATTTTCAAGCTTAAAGTAAGGGTTTTTGATGGATATACTATGATTATGATTTGATATGTTCTTGTTATATTGTTGATTTATTTTCAAAGAGACTTAAAGGCTTGTGGCTATCAAGAATGAATACAAATGTTTTGAAAACTTTTGAATACAAATCCTAAGTAAGATCATGTTTTGATTAGACATAGATACTAGTGTTTGACAATATGTTATGGACTCCAGTATGAAAGAAGACTATATGGCAAGACTAGTTAGTGTGTTGAGTTTAAGGAATGTCAAAAAAGTTAAACATAGACTTGTACATGCAAGAAAACAAATTTGTTGCATTTTTCTGTTGCAACAAAAGTTATAACAAATTTAGAAATTTGTGTTTTTGAGAGATTTATGTTGAAAAACAGTACGCAATATAATTTTAAAATTTTTTTGAATCAAAGTATTTTTTCAAAACACAAGATTGACATTTTAAATATATAAATTAATGACAGATCTTACTAACCTCTTTTGTATACCGAAGTGGGCTCAAATCTGTATAGAGAAGAACCTTCCAGAAGAGCCTCAACTAACTGGTCTTTTTTGCTATTTTCTATCAATGATCGGAGTGTAGGTGGTCACATGTTGTACAGCTTTTTATCCAGTGACTCCTTCCAACCACTTGAAAAAACCTAGAGTTAAGGTTCTTAATATTGAATAATAGTCTTCAAGGAGTTTCAGAGTTTCTTTTACTAGAGTACTCACTATATGCTTCTCGAATAATCTGAATAACTAAAAAAACTCACTAACTCTTTATAGTGGTCGAATTTGGGGGTTAAAACTTACCAGATTACGCTTCAAATTTGAGTTTGGATAAACTTTTAAAGAAAAAGTCTTAAAAATGCATATATTGATTATCGTATGTACGGCATACCAATCTAGAAAATAGGCTTGCCAAACTTACTCTGCCATCTTGCCTAAATTTTCCACCGCTCTACTGACTGTGCGATAATTTAGAATCCTTAGAATATCTTAGTTCACCTGAAAATCTTAAATAAAGCCTCAATTTTAATTCAAATAATCTAATAGAGAAGTTATCTGATTAAAACAGTCATATACAAATAATCCTATAACATATAAAATATTATTCAAATAATTCAACATGTTTATCTTGAATTAATTTACAAAACTAATTTTATCGATAAACTAATATGAATTGTTAAATCCAATATTATCAAATTTTAGTCAATTTAATAATTTAACATAAGTCACCAATATGTATAACAAACACGTCGTATTGTTGCAGGATTTATTATAAGCTAGCAAAGGGGACCCGATAGACCTATATAATTCAAGCTCCTATAATTATAAAATACAATATCCTAGATACATATTTTATAATTATCAACTCTAACGCTACTCCACTAAAAGCTTAAAGCTACACTCTCGAACTATATAAAATTACAAAGCTTCAATAAGCTAACCCGTCTATAACATATCATAATGTGTTACATCTCCATGGGATATTTGTCATCGACTTAAGGATAAATTTTGATTTATTTTCTTGATTATTTTTATCTTACGTTTCATTTTCATACCATTAGAATACTTACTATTCATAAATAGTATACAATTCATTTACACCTATGTATCCAAATAGTTGAGCGCTCTATTCTTCCAATTACAAGACAATGTATATAAAAGAATATCATTAACTCTAGAAAAAGCACTATGAATTCCATATCTATAAATAACGAGTCTATATGAATCAAGAATTATGTCTCTAACATACCATTATGCATACCATTATTAAATCAAGATGTAATCCTTTAGTACTTCAAAAGACATAAGTCAAGAATACGGGCCTATTAGTTATTTTAGTATTAAGACATAACATATGATTGTCTAAAATAAATTGATTTAAACAAATAGAATTATTAACTAAATTAGTTCAACTTTTTGTCGATCTAAAACATTGTCACCTATAATAATGCACTACTGTTTCTACTTGTGAAGTCCCACTCTCATGACCAAGATAAACCATCTCCTGTTAGGGATATAGATAACATAACAATCTTAGCATGAATAAAGCGCCCAACTTTATATCCTTGATTGTGGATCTTATGATTTAAACCATCACCTTTAAGATTCATGTCTTCCACATAATCTGTCTATCATATGTACGATTTTTAAAGGTTTAGACTGACAGTTTTAGACTTTTGCTTGCTTATTATACATACAGCATAAATGAATATAAAGAACACAACATTTGGTATATGAATAATAAATAAAGTCTTCATTGATAAAATGTCTTCAAAAACATATTACAACATTTTATTCCTTAGGACTCCATATCTAACAACTTATAAGTTGAATTGATTTCTAAACTTAACATGAGTTTTATTAGAAACATCAAGACAAACAAATTTTGTGAAGAAATTTTTCTTGAATTCCAATTAGATTAAGTAGAAAAATAAGGTTTTTCAAATCTACTTGTTTTGAAAAATGTCCAAAACTCCCTTAAGATGTTTGATATTGAAAAAAGTTAAAATACGAAAGTTATAGGTCTTATTGAAACTATTAGAATTTGTGAAATCAGATTTTTATCAATTTTGCACTAAATTTGACTTATGTATTTTGCGAGATATAATTATAGAATTTTTAAAATTATTTTAAAAACGAGTCTCTTACTTTTTGAATTAGTTTAAAGCTTCTTAATAAGAAACATCTCACACTATGTTAAGTGCAAAATTGTATGATGATATGTGGCATCTGACAATAGTATATCTAAGTTAAAAAACAAAGAAAGGATCGATAGAAAAAAAAATAAGTTGATAGTTGAGTTGGCTCTCTAACAGGATATAAAGCCGACTCTTAAAGGAAAGGAATAGTTGGAACGTAAGCGCAAAAACCAAATAAGTTTTTGACCTCACCTGTAGCGTGAAGAAAATGATTGTCAAGTGCTTGTACATGTTTAAACATGTTCACAGTTGTATGTTTGATGTTTAAGAACCAAGTTATGGTACATAATATGCTTAAAGTTTTGAATTTCAAGTTATGATATATGGTATGCTTATCATTTAATATATTTAATGTTCTAAGTACTGCATCATGATATCAAGCTTGTTCACCAAAGTTTATAAGATGTGAAAGATATTAATTAAGTGTTATATTAGGCTCTTTAATATGAGCTTTACAAGTCTTTCGCAGAGAGGAGCATTATGTTAAACTTAGAACTCCCACAAGGAGAGTATCATGTTAAAGACTACAAGACTTACGCAAGGGAAGCACTATGTTATATTAAAGAAACGACCTTAGTAATCGATGGTATTGTGCATTTGGTACTACACAACCCATATATGTAAGCTAAGTTAAGAAAAATGATAAGATGTTTATAATTAAGTATAAATACAATCATGCATGGCATTACTGCTAGTATTTTTTACAAAAAATATTTTGTGAGATATATTTAAACTTATTGAGCGGAAGCTCATCTAGTTCCCTATGCTATCAGAAACCCTGTTGAGAAACTAGAGTAAGTAATAACGAGCTGGTCACAATGAGTAGGCAATTGTAAAGTATAGGATATGGATACCGCTGTACTCTAGTAGTCTAGTGTTTTGAAAGAATGTCTAATATACTAGAGTAGTAAGGAAAAAAAACCACTTTTGAATGATAGTATAAGTGTATGTTTTATAACTATGAACTTAAGTTGTGTTACAAAATGTTTTGGAAGATTACAAAGTGAAGTTTATGAATTTGTTATAGCTTATGTTGCAACAAAAGTTATGACATCCATAACATTTTTACCTGTAAGTTTTACTATGTAAGAATGATAATGTTTAAGTGAAGAAAAGTTAATAGATGATTCAAAAAGAGCTCAGTCAACTCTGTCCTTTCACCCAGTTGCAAATCTCATTGTCGATCTAACAACTATGCACGACGCCTTCAATGATAGCAGTGGGGAAATCAGAAGAGAAATGGGAGAGAGATGATGAAGGAACAAAAAAAAAAAAAAAAAAAAAAAAAACAGACATGGTGGTGGTGTTATAGGATTTTTGAAATTTTGTTCCTATTATTTTTTATTATTTAAAAATCTGCTATTATTTGTTATTCCACCCTATAATTTTGCTATTCCTTCCTTCCCCTTTATTTTCTAAACCAAACCTAAAATTGTTATTCTCTACATTTTTGGGTCAATTGGAAAAATACTACTTTTATGGTATTGTTTTTCTATCTTACCTCTTTTATAAGAAAGTTTGAAATACACCATTTTTAAAGAGTATAAAGACATAATGGATCATAAGTATTAAGATAAACAAGTGATATCTAAGAGTGTTTTGGATTTTTTAACTAAGAAAAGTAGATAAATCAAAGGAATAAAAAAAATGGTAAAATACAACTGTGATAGTAAAGAAGTAGTATACCACCTAATTCTCACAGCAGAAAAAGAGAAAATAAGGGAAATAGACCACACTTATAGATAAATAAAAATTAATAAACCAAGTTTAAAAAAAAGAAAATAAATACGCCAAAAAGATGTAAATACAAATTTATGAACTAGATGAATTTCAAAATTATCCATGATTTAATTTTTAGGGTTTTTTTCATCTAACTCCTCTCTTTCCTTTTTTCTTTCTCCTCTCTCTTCTCCCTCAATGTTTCTCTTTCTTCTCTAATTTTCTTTTTCTTGTTTCTTTTTTTCATCCTTCTCCTCCCCACATGTTTCTCTGGTTTTTTTGTCTAGTTTCTCCGTCAAATGCATCGTCATCGGAGTCATTGAAGGCTAGTTGCATAGAGTTGCCCCAAGGAGCGGGTAGTGCCGACACTGGCATTGCCACCTCCGGACCTCAGGTCAATTTTCTCTCTTGACAGAAATGAATAATGAGGACCTCATGTAACTTCGACGATGGGTTGCTTTGCTCAACCACGACTCCGATGACGATAGCACGATTCAGGTGACAACGACAAAGATAAGCACTATTCCTAGCCCAAGCGCCCATTTCGCTAGCCTCATATTGTTGGAGGGAAGCTTGATCATGAAGGAGAGTTCTACACCGGATTCATCATCGGGGTAGCAGTAAGAGAGGTCATCAGAGTTGTCACTAGGGCTGGAGAGAAAAGAGGAGGAAAGAGGAGAGAGAAAGTGGATTTAGAGTTTTTTTGGAGGAGATAAAAAAAATATAAGGGTAAAATTGAGAATTTTAGTTTTTAAAAAGAGCACAAAATTTTTAAAAAAATTATAATATTCTTGTATTTTTAAACGTGTATTATTTGGTACCATTCCGTTGAAAGTGGCCCATTAAAATCACACCAGGCTCGTCGAGGTTAGTGACCCACTGAGGGTCTTTCCTTCCCAAGAAACTCCAAGCTGAGCCCAATCAGAGAACAATTAAAAAAAAAAAAAAAGGAAGCGACGACGTATCATTTCCTTTTGGCTTCTTTATATACATGGAAACGCTGCGGGTCGTACTTCAATCGATTCACACATCTTGCCTTGCTCAAAAAGTTTTCTGAGGGAAAAAAAAAAAAAAAGCGACGAAGACGACGAAGGTAGAGAGAAGACGATAATGGAGGCGCCGAAGACCATAGCACACGAGATCGGAGGGGTTCAGAACGACGCCCTTCGCTTCGGTCTCAACGGCGTCAAGAGCGACATCGTTGGATCTCACCCCCTCGAGTCAGCTTACCAATCTGTAATTCCTCTCTCTCTCACACTCACAAAAACCTTAGCTTTTCTGATGTTCGTGACCTGTTTGGTTTCCGAGAAAATTTGCGGGAAAATCCAGTAGAAAGTCGGATTCTTAGCTGATAGTTTTCGCTGCTCAAGTTGAAAATGTGATTCTCGCCTTAGTTGGGGCGTTTTCCTTAGGGTTTGGGTTGATTATTTGGTTATGATGATTTGCTTGTTTGTACAGACGCTTGCATACTTTTCGAGAGAAAATCAAATCTTGGTTTTTGAATTACTTGGTATTAGGTCTCTTTCGTTTTCTCAGTCGACTTTAAGAGTTGGGAATGTTTATAATTTGACTCTTTTTTGGCATTAGACGAGGAGGGCACAGGAGGAGATGAAGAGGAAAATCCTTACAAACACATATGGAAGTGCGTTCCCGTTAAAGATGGACCTTGACAGGCAAATTCTTTCACGGTAGGCTGATTTTTTTTTTTTTTTTTTTTTTTTTTTTTTTTTTTATCTAGTCTAGTTATGGGGGTTTTTCTTAACCTTGTATCATTATTAGTTTTTTTTTTTTTCCTTTTCTTTGAGAGGTTGTCTTATGAGGGAGATTATTGATCATTAGTTGTTTATTTGTCATAATGCGGAGACCTTGTGGATTTTTGCACTTCAATTGACTTTCTTGAAAAGAGACCACATAATTTTGATGCTTAGTAGTGCTGAATGGAAGGTAGTATAATGTCTAGAATCAGTGACTGGCATCTATTGAGGATTTGGATCTTAGTTCTTGAGTAGAAATTGTGGAGAACATGAAAGATTGTTGTTTTCCTTTCATGCAGCTATTAGAAAAATAGAGAAACTGAAAACATTGTAACTTAACAGAAACTTGACTGGAACAAGTAAAGTTCCTTGCTATCATTTGCAAAGCAATTACAAAAATACAGAAATGTGAAAATTTAGGCTTAAACCGAATGATTTGAGCCACTCAAATAGTAATCTTATCTTTTACTTCTAATGCTAGGCACAAGGTAGGTTTAGGATTTGACATTGTGACAGTAGCTTTGTTTTAAGTAGTTGAGTGTTGGATAAGTCTCTAATGGGTATCTAAGGCCTTGGTTGGAAGACATCACTCTGAAATTAGTGGAAATGGTGCTTTTTGAACAAAATCTATAATATGCAGGATTCAAATTAAAGGTATGCCCTTTTGGCGGTGTGCAGTTGTCCTTCTCTTATGGGATTTTGATAGTTGTGGAATTGAAAACATTTCACTCGACCATGCTTCACCTAGCAGAGGGTAGGTTATTTAGAAGATAGAAACTTAAAGACGCGTGGAAGTCCTTGAAATGCTCCTCTTGCTTTCTAACCAGCTACCAACATGTTTTTCAAGCTAAATACAAGTAATTTGAGGACATATGTTATGATCCTTGCCTCCTAGAGTTTGTGACTAAGGTATCTGATTGTGCACTTGTATAAATTTCCTTCACCTGGGAGTATGCTCCTTTCATTGCAAGATAAGGAATGATAGATCGTCTCTTGTTTTCTGTTGCCACCCGCTCACAATTTGTTAGATACAAATGCTTGGTGTGTTCTAGGTTATTATATTTTTCGAGACTATTTTTCATGTATTCAAATTGAATTGCAGATTTCAGAGGCCTCCTGGAGCAATTCCTTCTTCAATGCTGGGTCTGGAGGCGCTGACTGGAACCTTGGATGACTTTGGCTTTAAGGATTACCTGAATGGTAAGTAACTATTGCCCCCAAGCTACATAATGATGTTATTGGTTTCACAGGTTCCTCGTTGCATGAAAAGATTTGGCTGAACTTGAATGTTTATAGTACTGGGATATTCTTGTTCACATCATCTTCCCCTTACAATTGCCCCCTTTTTTTGGTTAACCATTATGTTCCCTTAGTACTCAAAGTTTGTGGGAATGCCAAACACTCTACTATTTTTTTAAGGTTCAATAGATTTCTATTTTCCCTTAATTTTCCCCCTTCCAATGAGATAGAGTAAGATTTAGACTTTCTGTTTAAATTTTCTGTCATTTCCCTTCACTTACGAACTGCCAAATGAGGCTATAAGAGATTTACAACAAGGGAATTACATTTTGGTCCTTTATATAATATGGGTAGGCTGAACGAATGAGTTATTTTCTTTTTTGCTAAATAAATGAGTTGAACGAATGAGTTATTTTCTTTTTTGCTAAATAAATGAGTTGTTTTCACTATAACTACTGACTTCTTACTTTTAAGCTTATCCGGTCTAATTTTTCCAAGTTTCATCGTCCATGCAATTGGAAAATATTTTTCAGTCTTATAATACTCTTTTCTTTCCATGAAATTGTTGGATTGTGCCATCTTTTTTAACGTCTTCATTGATGTCTTTGCAGACCCGCAAGACTCTGAAACCTTCCGGCCTCTGGACATGCATCACGGAATGGAGGTTCGCCTTGGGCTTTCAAAGGGTCCAGTCTGCCCAAGTTTTATTTGATTCAAATACTTTTTGTTATTGCATTAAAGAGTATTCGATCAGCTTTTGATTGTTCTCCATGGATCCATAATCATACATTAGCTTTCATGTGTCGCTATCATCTAAACGTGTATTTTCCTGGAGTCCAAACAACTATCGTGGTATGGTATCTTGTTTTCATTACAATCGGCTTTGTTATCATCATCCAATTTCTTCCCATGTAATTCCAATGCGGATGTGATGAGCCCCAAAGCATGCCGAGTCAAGCCAGTTCATGTTGAAACTAATCAGACCATATGAGCTTTTATTTTTGGATCGGTTTAATCGGTATTTTCTTTTACGGTTCATAATTTGAATTAGGTTCACCCCTTTAGTATTCGGGTGAACTGGATTGTAAACATGCTCTGAAAGCGTAAGAACTCAATAAAGGCCCGCTCAAAGACAAAGAAGGAGGGATAGGTCCAGTTGATCTCTTCATTGTAGATACAACGTATATAAACTGGCCAGCAGAGTTTGGTTAGCGTTTATGGCACGAAAGATGTAGGATTCGTCAACAAAAGCAATCATGTAAAATCTAAAGGAGCAATTGAAAATCACGTAACACTTTATTTTATTAATATGGTTTCTGATCTGACTCACAATTCATTGAATGTGCTGGACAGTCGGCAATTCCCAATAATTAAATAATAAGAAAACAGAACTATTTGTAAAAAAATCGTTGATTTATGACTATATTTGTATTATTTTTGAAGGCATTGAGATCGTAGCAAAATGCAGTATATCATTGACAGTCTCGTATGTCATGACTCGTTAGAACAATTCATGACACTAACACCTTGTTGGAGAGAGGGTATTTTTAATGTTTTTGTTTCAAATTTATCACGAGATAAATCTCAATTATTTTTTAGGGGACTTTATTAAAAGGCTTTAAGAAAAAGCCTTATTTGACAAATGTTTTTTTTTTTTTTGGCACAAAAAAGCAAGCTTTTTGGACACCAAAATGGTTTTATTTTTTTTTTCCATCCTGTTGAGGTTTTTTACCTTACTATAATCATTTTTCTTATCTTTTTGAAAAAAATTGAGGCAGTTTACCTACCTAAAAAAACGTGTTTTTTGATGCAAAAAAAAAAAAAAAAAAGAGGTTATTTATCTAATTGAAAATTTTTTTGGCCTTTTTTTTTAAATTATACCAATTTTTTATTATATGTTGTTTACTACACATTTTGAAAATATATAATTTTATTTTCTAATTCTTAACCCAAATATCTTATTTGGCTTCTTTTCCTTAAAAGATATGATGACTTAACCAAAAGTTTGAATGGTAAATAAAAGTTCATGTGTATAAACGTAATGTATTTTCCTACCCCTATCAGCGTTAGCCAAAAAACAAATGGTTGCTAGCTTATAGCTTTCTTGCAACCTTCTGCTCTGTTTTGCCATTGCCATCAGAATAATTCAACAGTGGTGAATGCTGGCCAATCAGAATTAGAAATAAGCATCACTCACGGCTAGCAAACCGGAATCTACAGAGATCAACGTTCAAAAGTTAATCATTGGTTAAAAAAAAAAAAAAAAAAGCCGATAACAAGGAAATAAGTCGAGTGTGATTGTCACTATGTACGTGTTGACTTTGATACTACATGTGCATGACATATGATAGATCATATATATATATATATATATATATATATAGATATACACACGATCTATATACAGAACGCCCTGCGGCGGAGCTATATGGGGCCGAGTGGGGGGCTGTCGCCCTCACTGAACTTTTCATTAAAAAAAAAATTTCCTTCAAAAATTTTGCCATTTTCTACTATGCACGCACTAAAACTTGTCTATTCCTTCATATGCCCTCACTATAAAACTTATTCTTTGGTTTTATTTCATCCTAAAACCTCATCGAAGGGGAAAGAGACAAAGAAAAGGGAAAAGGCTCTGCAGTAGTCCCCCTCAAAGAAGACACAGAAAGCGGGTAAGTCCCGTTGAGCTCTTATATATATATATATAATCTGGCTAGCAGAGTTTGGTTAACGTGAAGTCTATGGTAGTTGAAGCTTACTGTTTATGGTAGGATCGTCAACAAAAGCAATCATGTAAAATCTAAAGAAACAATTGAAAATCACGAACACATGCAATATGTCAAAATTCTAAATAGGATTGGCCTGCTGTCATCGTCAATGGGCTGTGTGGCTTATGATAGCAGAAAAGAGGTCACAATTTCTTTCTGCTACCCCACTGTTGCTTTCATTGCTAATACTGGATGCTAAGCAATTGCAAGACCCACCTTCCACGTTTGGAGATGCCATGGTCCCCCATTTCACTATCAAACTTCTCTTTCTACTTTTCTTGTAGTCCATGCGGATGATCAATCATCTTATCCTTTGCCATCTTTTTACCTTACTTGATCCCTTCTTTATCATAAGCCAAACCAACCCAAACCAACCTCTATTTTCTTTTCCTTAATTTTCCTAATACCATCAACTTAGAACGATCTTGTTACATTTACTGATATTGCCTTTGTAAAAGTCGTTTTTTCTTGGCATAATTTTAGATTTTCTCTCCGTTTGAATTGTCGGTCACAAATCCCAATTTTCCTTTTTATTTTGATATATTTGTTTAACTTAATAAAGCCAAGTGTAAAATTGCCGCTATACAAACTCTCTAACCACGATTTCTCATATGTTTTTATTTGTGAAATCTTATTTAATCTATAAAGTTATAACCTTACTCATAAAACAATAAAATACAATCTAAAAAATACTTTATATGTTAGACTAGATTTTACTGTTTTGTTAATAATTGTATTGTTAATCCCGTGAAAATGATTTCCTTTTTCATTTTCAGCCCTTTCTTTGCTGATGACTGTAATAAAACCACTCATTAGTGTTCAGACTAGTGTTTAGACTTGGGGATAAAGCTGAGACTTGGAATTATGATTAATCGAACAAATTAGCAGCGCCAAAAAATAAATAAATAAATATAAACAGAATAAAGATAAATTAATGATCGAAAATTTGTGAGGAGGGAAAAAAAAAAAAAAGCAAAGGAAAAAAGACAAAAAGCTGCAGTCTTTTTGGTTGTTCCTTTTCTTTAAGCTTGGTTCTCTGGGTTTTTTTAGTTCCTCTACTCTCTCTTCCTCTGTCTTTAGCCGTCAAGTCCAAACCCACTAAAATATTCCGAGAAAACCAGAGAAAATGCGACTTTAATATTTTGCTTCCAACCAATCAGTTCCCCCCAAAGGAGCTTCGGATTCTCTAATGTCGATCCACACACTCCTCGTTCCTTCCAAACCCTAACCAGTGTTCCCTTAAACGTCCCAAATCCAATCAGTCCTTGTCCCCCGCCATGGATTCTCGCCGGACGCCGCGCACGGTGATCGATCCCAAGGTTCGCCAAGTGGGTTTCTTCGCCCCGCCCGACAGGACCGTTTCGGGTCACTCCGACCCGATGTCGTCCTCGTCGTCGCCTTCCCCTCCGGCGGCCGAAATCTCTCCGTCCGGTAACTCCCTCTCTCCTGTGATGATCCCTCCGCCGCGTCACTCGAGCGACAGCAGAAGCCCGGTTCCCTTCATTCCTCACCCTGCTTCGCCTCTCCGGCGAGAATCCATCCCCGCAGGCAGCAGCTACAACCCGTCGGAGTTCTTCCCTCCGGCTACGTCTCCGACGGCGGCGTCGTCTTTCGCCGGCAGGACGGCGGTGGGAGGCTACGGAGAGTTCTCGGACGACGTCGTCGCTCTGTCGCCTGGTCGAACAGTCAGGGGCAGCACGGCCAGGGCGTCCGCTTCATCGTCGTTGCCTGGCGGAGGGTTTGATCTGACGGCCCTGAGGGCGAGTAGCGTCCCCGCGAGTGAGCTGACGACGGTGTCCGTTGTTAACATGCCTCCTGGTATTGCTGGTACGCATAATTTTTATCTTCTTTCCTTTTTGTTTTTAATTTGCTATGAACAATTAGTAAAACCCCTTTGATGGTTTTAGCTTGTGCATGCTTTTGTGACAAGAAATTGTGAATTAAGGAAAACTTCTCTTTATTTTTTCTCTGCTTTGGTCTATTTCGGAGAGAAATTTTATTAATATTTTAATGTTTTGTAAGTTTAATTAATCTTTTTAATGTTTTGCAAGTTTTATTAATCTTTTTAATGTTTCCTACTTGCAAATTTTGGAAAGCTAGGAAAAATGCGAAATTTATGGGGTGGTAAGAAATGGGAATTTTGCTGTGGCTACGGTTTTATGTCTTTTTTTATTCGTATTTGGTGCATCGGTGTTTAAGAGCTTATATTATATATAGATTGGTGTTTGGGGTGATACTTATTATTATTTTTATTTTGTTCGGGTTGCAATTGAAAAAAGAATACTGGGGTTCTGTTGAAATATACCTGTAAAAGCAAAGATGCTTGCTTTGATGTAAAACTATAAGTTTCCATTCTCAAAGTAGAAAATTTATAAAGATGAACTAATATTAGGGTCTGCACTTCATTTGGTAGAAGGTTAATGGTTTTTTATATGCCTATCAGAGTCTTGATTCTAAGATTTTTGAAATTTACCTATTTGTGGCCCAATATACGTAGAAAAAGCTGGAGGAGCATCGGTAGAAAGGCAAAATAATCGACCTGCATATACAAAGCCAGCAAAAGAGAAAACCACAAAAGCTGAAAGGCGTGCCCTTCAAGAGGCTCAACGCGCTGCAAAAGCCGCTGCAAAAGGTGCACATAACTCTTCTGCTGTCTTATCACAATCCCAAGAGTGAAATAGGCTTTTCAGTTGATCATATTCATTTCACTACTAATGAACTTAAGTTTTGCTTTTTTGTTATCTGCGCTGTATCCTCAGCTGAAGAAATCAAGTTACCTGGTGCTGGTTCATCAGCAGTTACTTCAGTGAACATAAAACCAGCTAAAGGCTCAAAGGCAATTTCGCAAAAGAATGACAACGTCTCAGTTGCATCTTCTGAAAAGAAGGTTAGTGATCGGGCCACAGAAAAGGATAGAAAGAAAGAAGTTCCTCAACCACGCATGCAATATGATGATAAGAGCCGCGTGGACAAAGCAAAAAGACGTGCGGTGGTAAACCAAACTGAGGCAAGAAACAGAGTTGAGCTGTTCAGGCATTTGCCTCAATATGAACATGGAACTCAGCTTCCTGATCTTGAATCGAAGTTTTTCCAATTAGATCCCGTGCATCCTGCTGTTTACAAGGTATCACATGAACGTTAACCTTTGCAGTTTGAAATGCATGCTTGAAAGTTGAAAAATGGTTTACATGAAATAAAATATTAATTCCTTTTGATTTTATAATATTAGCTACCTACCATTTCTTTTCGTCCTTTATAGCATGCCTCTTGGGACCCAAAGCATGGTCCCTGCCTTTGGCTATAATGTGTTTTGGTCATTGACCCAAAGCATGGTCCCTGCCTTGACTATATTGTGTTTTCGTCATTGAGATCATCATGAGGATTTACGCTTCTGTAATTTTATCTTACTTATTGTTGCCAGGTTGGATTACAGTATTTGTCAGGAGATGTATCCGGTGGCAACGCTCGTTGTATTGCGATGCTTCAGGCATTTCAAGAGGCCATCAAAGACTACTCAACACCACCCGAGAAAAATCTTTGTAGAGATTTGACTGCAAAAATAAGTAGTTATGTATCATTTCTTATAGAGTGCAGACCCCTTTCAATCAGCATGGGGAATGCAATTAGGTTTCTTAAAAACCGTATTGCGAAGATTCCTGTTACTCTGTCCGAGTCGGAAGCAAAAGCTTTGCTCCGGTCAGATATCAATCGTTTCATAAGTGAGAAAATCATACTTGCCGACAATGTGATAGTCAAACATGCTGTTACCAAAATCAGAGATGGCGATGTTCTTCTCACATATGGGTCCTCCTCTGCGGTTGAGATGATACTATTACATGCTCATGAACTTGGCAAACAGTTTCGAGTTGTGGTACTGGACTCCCGTCCAAAACTTGAGGGCCAACTCTTACTTCGTAGGTTGGTGGGGAAGGGCCTTAACTGTACTTACACTCACATTAATGCTGTATCTTATATCATGCATGAAGTTACTCGAGTTTTTCTGGGTGCTTCATCAGTTTTGTGCAACGGAACTGTATATTCAAGAGTTGGGACGGCGTGCGTTGCTATGGTTGCGCATGCATTCCGTGTACCAGTCTTAGTGTGTTGCGAGGCATATAAGTTTCATGAAAGGGTACAGCTTGACTCAATATGCGCTAATGAGCTAGGTATGCGTTTCTGAAAGTAATAGACTTATGTTATGTCTTTCGATCTGCTTGCTTGGCGGCTCAGGTATGTGTTCCATTTCTTGCAGGTGATCCAGATGCCATCTCAAAGGTTCCTGGTAGAGAGGATCTTAACAGTTTGGACCACTTGGCCAGCAGCGAAAAGTTGCAACTTCTGAATCTGACGTAAGTGTTCTACATTCTAGCAATTTGCATGTCACAAGTTTTCATTTTACATCGTTGACGAAGCAGTCTTATTAATTTTTTATTGGCAGCTATGATGCGACACCTTCAGATTATATTTCAATGATAATCACTGATTATGGCATGGTAAATAATTTTATTCTTTCAAGTTCCTTGTTTTAATTTTTAAATTGCTACGAGAAGCACACAATATGACTTTTGAAGAAGAGGGGATAGAACCCTGAGGGGTTGCTTGAGTGGCTCAGGACCCCACCCAATAAGTAGAAGGTCTTTGCTTCGATTCCCCTTGGGGTCTCCTCCCTTGGTTTGGCGCAGTGTGCTTGGATAGGAGGGTTTACACACACCCTCAAGGCTTAGCCAGGTGCTCAAAGAGGCTTGGATGTCTTAAGCAACCAAAAAAAGAAAAAAGGGACAGGGTTTCATGGATGGATGGAGAGAGAGAGAGAGAGAGAAAGAGAGGGGAAGGGAGACAAGTCTTTTGTTTATCTTTACTAATGATCATTTTTCTTAATGTTAGTTTGTTTACTGATTTACAAATAAGTTATGTATATCAATATATTTACAAAAGTAAATATTTCTCTACTTTTGTTTCTTTCAGGTGCCACCAACAAGTGTACCCGTCATTGTTCGTGAATACAAAAGAGAACACTTGTGGATATAGCTCAATGGGATACGGACGACGCTGGCCTCTCCAAATTTTGCGTGCATGCTGGGGAATCGATCTCAGCAGCTTAGATCAATAAGGCTAGAGAAGTTTTTGTTGCTTGCTTTCTTCTCTACTTCTTCACCATTTTGCAATAAGAGCTACTTGCCTCGCAAGTTTTTGTTGTCCTGAAACTTATTTTTCACCTGACTCAGTGAAGAGAGCGATATTTTCGCCTCTCCGGGCAGATTTTGTGATGGGTTCGTGCATTTTGTAACCATTCTCTTTTTCCTTTAATTCTCTTGATTGAGAACAGATATGTTTGTAGACAAATTTTGATCCAAAAGATTCGTATGCTTTAACTAAATATACACTAATCTCTTTGCATGAGTGAGGGTTATCATTAGGCACAAACTTTAGAGCAAAAAATTAGACCACCAACTTCATTTGCCTTAAATTATAACTACAGGACTATGGGATGTTCTTCGGCGTCAAAGCTCGAATTGATGGGACCGCCTTGTAATAAAGTCTTGGACGTTGTTATCATGGTGTAAACTCTGGTGAACGACGACCTTAACGTTGTTCCTTCGTAGGTACAAACATCTAGGCATCTACACAAGCCACATCTTCAATTTCTCAATAAAGTTGCGAGATTATTTTCGTACAAATGTGCAGAATATAATCCCCCATATATTCTAAGGCAACCGAGAAAACTAATGTTAAATGAAGAGGAAAAAGTGCAGGTGAACGACAGTACACAGACAACTCAAGCAAAACGAGAAAGATAGCAAACGATGAAAAAGGAACCAAGTCTCTTTTGCCTATGAATGCAATTAAATTAAAAAAAAAAAATTGCCATCATCTCCAGACGAGCATACATTACGTCCCAAATGGGGTAAGATTTAAACCTCACCGAAACTAAGAAATATTTTGGTGTCCGCCTACTCTGTTGCTTCTCTGACATTATCAACTTTATCATTGGTAGAAGTAACGACTGCAAGAATAACAAATCCACCCAGTGCAACAACCAATACACCAAGAGAGTTCACCAACAGAGCCTCAGTTGAATAGCGTGATATTACTTTGTTGGTTTGCAGAAATGTTGCTTTCTCCAAAATACCAGTGGTCACAGTCGCAATGGCAAGAGCATAGATATAAACACCGGAGAACACATGCCATGGCAGCAAGGACGCTCGGTTGCTTGCCGAGCCACCTGGATACCAAAAGGTCACAAATCCAGCAGCCCACTGCACAAAACCAGGTGAAAAGGAATTTTACGCTCCACAAGAGTATAGAAACTGACTTTTTAATGAAAACTGTGTATAAGTAATTGTAAGTTGGGAAAAGGGATACGTAGAGTTACCTGGATGCCAAAGAGAAATAGGCAGATTAGGCCCAACCAAGAATGCAGGCTGTAAAAATTGTCGATTCCCTTGTCGTTGTGAAATTTTATAGCAGCCCATACACCGACAATGCTTAAGCAGAAAGCGAGGAATTGCAGGCCAAGATGAACCAACTTTTTAAAGCTTTTTGTTCCAGATATTGTCTTGTATGCTAGCATGGCTGCACCAGTTCATAGAGTCATTCAACATCAGAATTTGAAATTACCATCACGCCAAGAGAATTGAGATGCATCAAATTGGTTATTCATTTCCCATTGGCATGACAATATCTATAGCTTTTCCATGTAATCACAAGATTTTATTCGAAATATGGTTGGGAAGGTCTCAAGAGACACAAAAAATCCTTATAATTATCGGTCTTACAATTTTACCAGCAAGGTCAGATAATGTGCAAGTAATATAATTTGTAATCATCCAAAATTTAGTTTTAAGATTTATCTCTTACATTTATCGATAGAGTTCCACGGACTACAACTGTTGCCATTCCAGAAGGTTATCATCAACAGGGAAAGCGCTTAAATCATAGTCCATTTTGCTTAAAAAGTGTTCTTTGTTAAACAACTATACTTCAACAAACATTTAAACTCCATAAGATTAAAGAATGCAAAACGATGACAAGATATCCTACACATCCGCATGAGATTGGACGATTAAACTCCGTAAGATTGAAGAATACACAGCAGATCAATTTGAAACTTCCATACCAACATTAATATTTTTCTATGTAAATTGGAAGACAGATTTAACAAGATTTCTGTTTATCAAGTCCAAACAAAGAATTCCAAGTGCAGTTGAATCACAGTTGGAGAACAAACGTTTACCTTCTCCATTTAAAAGCACCAGACTGATCACCATTAACACTGGATGAACCTGCAAGACAGAAAACAATGACATTAAATCCGAGGGAAGCCAAAAGGTAAATTATAAAAGATTGACAACATTTCCCCCAAGAGGGGCAAAAGGGACTCACAAAAATACAAACTAACACAAATAATTAAGCTCGTAGACATGATTGACACTAAAAAATAAAAACAAAAAATAAAAAAAGAGCTCTTCTAGCAATTAGAGAAAACAGAAATTCATAAAATTTAGCATATGAAAAAAAGCCCCAATCATCATAATTCGGACCTCAACACGAAGTACTCATACTCAAGTAATGATGGTTCTCGCAAGATCAGAACTCAGAAGTACAAATGAAACCAACCATGAACCATGAACTCAATCTAGGGCACCAAAAAAAAAAATCAAGAAATCCACAAACAAAGAAATCACAAGAAGCTGAATTGAGCAAATAGAAACGTTATAATTGAAAAACTCAAATCAAAGCATAGGAAGAGAAAAGAAGAGGAGAGAGAAAGAGAAAGAGAAAGAGATACATTGAAGATGAGATCTTTGTTGTCGGAAATGAGAGCCAATCCTCCACGAAAGTAGTTGGTCCAGGCCAGGAGCAGAGTGGCGACTACGAGCCCCAAAACCCTGACGACGAAGACGATCGGGAAGCGAACCACTGGAACAGACCCCATTCTCCTATCTTTAGCTCTTGAGGTTCTTGGCAGAGACCCAGAGGAAGCGTCCATGGCGATGAATCAAAACGCAGAAGCTTCTTCTTCTCCTGCCAAAATCATCTCTCTCTCTCTCTCTCTTTCTGATCCGCCTTGCTCTCTTACCCTCCGATCTCTAAAGCGTTCGCTCAGCTTTGACTCTATACCAAATATGGAATTTTTTAGTTCGTTTATTTTTTGCAGATTTTTTTCTTATTTTTCATTTATTTATATTTTAGGACTTTCTTGATTGAGGGTTGACAAGTCGTCGGAGCGTGCACGTGATACAGATCGAACATGACAACTTTGCTACTCAAAATATGTGGCACAGAAGAAAACATTGTACTAACAAAACATTGTTCTTACTTGGTTGCTTTTTAACATTGTTAATCTATAAATTAGATTTGTGTAATAAGAACATTAATTAAATATTGATAAAGATGCATAAAATTTTGGGGAGTCATCAAATTAAATCTCATGAATTTTAAATTTACTAGATTTAGTATTTTTATGAATCAAAATTTTTCTAGATTTATAAAAAAAATGATAGATTTTGATTAATCAAATTCGACCTAAGTGCGTTAAATTTTGGATTTACATGTTTGGTCATGAGATAAATGAAGAACTTATAAATCCTGAATTTATTTGATCATAGTTTCAAAAAAAAAAAAGAACTACATTTTTTTTTACCTCTGCTATAATTCAAATCGACAAATAAAAGAAAAATATTTCTTTTGTTGAATTAAATTGATTCATTAATTATTAAATTTTGTCCTCAAACTATTCTTTTTCGTTTAGGTTCATGGTCGTTGGAGTATAAACCACACGGCACACGCCCTTCCGTTTCAAGAACGTTCCTTGTCTTCAAATCCAAGAAACAAGTCGTTTTTCTCGTGCAACGTCCACTAGTAGTCCATTGCAAGCACGGCCTCTGTTTATTGTCGTTTCGAAAAGTATCTTTTTCAACTGTGTTATATTGTTCATGTAGGTGTTTACCATTTATAAGTTGGTCGCACTCACATTAAAAAAAAAAAATCCTGTAGTCTCGCTAGAAGATTGTGAAACGGATTTTAAGATACCTTTTTGGTACTTCTTTTTCATTTTAAAAAATCTCCACATTTTGATCTCGTTAAATATTGTGATGCTAATTGAGATCCGGATCCAAATAGGAGAAGATCAATCATATACATATATATATATATATATATATATAACAATATACTGTTTCGAGATCTTCAACTAAAGCATAGGAGCCTTGCATGTGTAGCGGTAGAGTACAGAGATAACTTGATCACTTCTCCTTTTGGGGAGCCTAAAGTTGCAAGAACTAACACTAGTCGTTTGGTGTGATCATTTAAGCGTAGTAAAGTTGCATGCTAATTTTGTTTTACATGCCAGAACAAATACATGTAGAGTTTGACGAGAGAAATAAAATAAAATAAAATTAATGTTCGGCGTGTATCGCCGGTTGATCAAATGGCAAATTTTCTTTCGAAGGCTATATGAAGTTCCAGATTTCCATTTCTAGAAACAAATTTGTAGTGTTTGAGAGCACTATTTTAAACCAATTTTGATTAAAATTAATATAGTATGTGAGAGCTTTATATTATAGTTTATTGTTTTTTGACACCGTTATAACATGTAAAAGTTTTATACTGTAAAAATAAAAAATTTTAGTTGAAACTTAGGCGGTGTTTGACAGTGGTGAGAACCACTCAATTCCCACCACAAACTCAGTTATGAACAGTAAAAAGTTCTCATTTGCTACAATAACAATAAAAAAATTGCTACAGTATAAAATTCTCACATATTACAATAAAAATAGTTCCCACCATTGATTCTCACCACTCTTCTAAACATCTACTTAGAATGCCAAACACCAGTTAAAGTCGAGGATCTAGAAACTCTGGAGAGTTTAAGAGGATGTTGAGAAAACTAGTTAGCTGTGATTAGCTGGATCTGCACTAAGACATACTGATAGTATAGGCGTCGCTAGTCTAATAGCTAGCTTTGAGTTATTTTATATTATATTATATTATTATTTTTATGATTGGCTGGCTTAGAGTTTGTTAGATGCACTTACATACAGCTTTTAGCATCTACACCCCTGTAAAACAAACAATTGAATCGTTTTTTGCACGTTTAGGAGTTTTTTTAAATGTGTGTTTTTTGAGTTAAAAATTTTAAAAATATTTTTAGTATAATTTATTAAAAATTTTTATTTTTTAAAACAAAATCATTTTCACCTATTTTAAAAACACTATCAAACATACCAATATTATTTTCAAAGATTTCTTATCAGGAATTCTCTTTTGTTTATTCGTTATAATATATGGAAGGTAATATTGGTTAAAATCATTGTAACATATAAGAGTTTTATAATATAACAATTAAAAGTTTAGTTAAAATTATAAACGTCAAATACCTTAATCCTTAATAAATACCAACTTGTTAAAAGCTGATCCCTCTAATTCACCCGTAAGAAAGAATTCCTATTGCTCACTCAATAAATAATGGCCTAATGGGCTGCATGAATATTTTGTTAATTATGCAATCTATTTTTTTCCTTTTTTGCATTCTTAAAAAAAAAATTAAAGACGATGGATTTATGAACATTTTCTTCTTTTTTTTTTTTAAATCAAGTGTTCATTTTCTGTACAAAACAAAAAACAAAACAAACGAAGTACACGAGAGTCTCAGGGAAGGTTCAATCGAAAGAACATCAGCAGGAAAGGAACAAAATTTCATGTCCAAGAAACAACGAGCATTAACTGAAGATTGCGTTAAAAAAAGGAAATAAATTTAACTGAAGCAGCCTATTTATAGAAATACACAAAGGAGTTGAATTAAGGTCAACCTATTGAGGTTGAGATAAATAGCCAGGTTCAATAAACAAGTGTGGGCTGACTCGTATTAGGAAACTACTAGATTTCCTATCAATCAAGAATGATTGAGTCAATTTGCGCGTTCAGAGGAAAATATCAACCGCCACATATGGGGGGTGCAATTCAAATTAATATGTGAAGAAGACATGCCTGTTATTCTAAAAATAAATTTATTCAATTATTTTAGTTATTTTATTTATTAGAAAAAATGATATAAGGGTTAAACACAAAACTGGACCTTTTAGTTTTTATTATTTTTTAATTTATGTTTCTGTTTTTGAAAACTATAAAGTGGAATACTTTTGCATCAATTAAATTATACCAAAAAGGTCTTAAAACATTTTAATATGGACAAAGCAAATCCTTTAAGTGCCCCAATGGTAAACAAATCACTCAATATAGAAACAGATCCATTCTGTCCTTGTGAAGATATGAAGAGGTTATTGGTCCTAAAGTACCATACCTAAGTGCAATTGGAGCTCTTATGTACCTTGCTAATTGTACAAGACCAGATATTGCTTTTACTGTTAACTTATTAGTAAGATTTAGTTCAACTCTTACAGGTAGACATTGGAATGAAATTAAGCATATATTTCGTTATCTTCGAGGAACAATTGACTTGGGATTATTTTATCCCAAAGGATCAAAACAATGACTAATTGATTATACAGATGCAGGTTATTTGTCAGATCCACATAAAGTTAAATCTCAGACTGGATATGTATTCACATATGGAGGTACTGCGATTTCTTAGCGTTAACAAAAGCAAACGCAAGTTGCTACTTTATCAAATCATGTTGAAGTCATTGCACTCCATGAAGTAAGTCGAGAATGTGTGTGGTTGAAGTCTATGACTCAACATATCCAAGCCACTTGTGGATTACCAATTGATAAAGATCGAACAGTATTGTTTGAAGACAACAACGTATGTGTCACTCAGATAAAGGAAGGATACATCAAAAGTGACAGAACGAAACATATACCTCTAAAAATTTTTTCATTCACTCAAGAGTTTGAGAAGAATAAAGATATTGATGTTCAATACACTCGCTCAAGCGACAATGTTGCAGATCTTTTCACAAAGGCACTTCCTACATCAACTTTTAGATGACATGTACACAATATCGGAATGCGTCATCTGATAGATTTGTAAATAACAACTAGTGTGAACTTGAGGGGGAGTCTACACTATCTGTACTCTTTTTCCCTTGCTATGGTTTTGTCCTACAAGGTTTTCCTAGTAAAGTTTTTAACGAGGCAGCATAGAGTTTCTTTATAAAAATGATGTACTCTTTTTCCCTTTGCTATGGTTTTTATCCCAATGGGTTTTTTCTAGCAAAGGTTTTTAATGAGTCATCATAAAATGGTGGACATCCAAGGGGGAGTGTTATGAATAATCAATTGTATCTGTCCACTAATAATCAGTATCCAAAATCAACTTTGTATATTCATACTCAAGTAAGCGCTAACATCAACATGTGGTTATTGTAGCTATGGTGGCTATGGTTACTGTAGCAATTACGGCTAAAATTTTCTTATAAATACCCTGTTCTATTACCATTTATATGATCTGAAACTAAGAGAGTTCAATAAACTTTTTCTCGTTATTTTTTATCTCTAAAATCTCTTACTTTACATTTATATTTCTTAGTTTTATATAACAGTTTTATGATAATTATATTTTCTCGCAATTGGCTACCTTCGGTCAGAGTTTCAATTATCTCACTGGCGCTATTTCACTTACTCTCTCAAAAGGTGTCCTTTTTTCAAGTATTGTCGTATTGTCCGACTTCCGTAGTCACGTTTATAGTGCTACACTTTAAATCACGATCGCTTCACCAAATTACGTCATTCCAGATTACGTCGTTCTTTTGATAGACTGTCGTTTTTACTGATGATATCATTTTTTGGATTATGAATTCATACTCATTTGGTAGCATTGTAAAAATTTATTTTAAAAAATAAGAATTTTTGAGTTGAGAGTATCTTTGAAAATTTTTACCTCAAAATATTTGCAAAAAGATTTCCAATTGTCGTTTCTTCTTCAACAAAAAAAAAAAAAAGAGTAATGTTGCGTTTTTTGTTCTTTCTTCAAAAGTATGTTGTGGTTTTCGAAATGGGATTTTATCAAACCAATTACTTACTAGAAGCACATTAGGAAAAAAAAAAAGTTCAGTTTACTACAATGTAAAGTTCTCATATGTTACAGTATTTAAGTTCCAACTTCAAATTCTATCTAAATACTCAATCCAAAATTGAGTCCAAAGGATCAAAAAAATTCTTGAAATAAACAGATCTTAAAATATTCTTAATATTCAAATCTAAACTTGAGTCTAAAAAGTCTAAAAAGTTTTCAACACAAATGGGCCTTAATTTCTCAAACAAACCGACTATAGTTTCTTAAATATTGTGGTATTCATGGAATACTATCGTTTTACAAAGCTTATGCCGTTTTTAATGGGTACGTCGGAACAAATGTATGGACAACTTCCTTCAAAAGATAAATAAATAAATTAATTAATTAATATGTTTGGTCATCTACTTCTTAACATTCAATTAGCGAAAAAACTACATCTAAATATCTATCAGCCACAAATGATCTGTATAAGACCTGAAGAATCATTCTTAACTGGTCGTCTAAGATTAAACTAATCGAGATTCATCTAATTCTTTATAGCTTTGGCAACCAAAACAAAACTATAGATATTTCCCCCATTTCTTAAGTGAACTTATCTCTAATCTTTTACAGCCACATAATTACAAACACAGCTCCATTTACCTTCTACTAAGATGGCGATACCTGTCTTGCCTTTCCCTATTATAAGATGAATAATCAAAATCATAGTCGTTCCTGCTTTCATCAACCCGATTTCCATATCTGACATAACCATACTCTTTTGGAGAGAGATGGGATGAGTACTGTGAAGAACCAGAAGAGCCGTGGCCATGATCTTCATTAAGAAAACGACTTATTCTGCCCCTGTCCGATTCCAATCTACCAAACAATAGATTATGTCTTGGATTATGTCTTGGACTATGAGAGTTGTTAATAGATTCATAACTACTACCATATCTAGGTAGGTAAGTTGACATGGCTGGGCTGAACCCCTCGTCAACGCCAGGGGGTCCATCATCTCTGAATTCTCTGGACCACCTTTCCTCCCGATGATGACTTCTGCTAGTTGGTTCCGAAGACTGGTTAGATCTGCGGTGCGATGGGGTCCTGTAAACATCTGAAGTACTTGCTGGAGCAGCTGTCCAGAGTCTCTGATCAGCATTTTCTGGAATTGGCCCGTTTATTCCTGGGAATTCTACAGTCATTTTCCTCTTTGGTTCGCGATTATCAGTTTCAATGATTTCCCCATCCTCCTGATCTGATTTAACTTCGCCATCGGCGTATATTGTGATGCCTGAAGGCTGATCCTCCTCATCTGGATCTGAAAATGACCAAGATAAAATGTCATGGTTTGATAAATACTTTTAACATGAGAGTGACAAATGGTCCTGATAAATGGATCCACCATGATGAAGAAAAAGAACCACTACTGATAACTACAAATATTGGATACAAGCATTTGTAATATTAAACTTAGGTCTGGTAGTACAAATGTAAAAAGAATCTCTGATTACCAAGGTATCCTGGTGGGTACCCAAGTTCTCGCATTCTACTTAGCCAAGGAGGTGGATCAAGCTCCTGCAAAAACCATAGAGGAAGGAATTAATATAGAAACGAATAGATAGGTAGAATCACGATTAAGGTCCTGAACTTAAAAGTACCACCACTTTGACGAGCCATAGCAACAATGTCTAGTCTCAAATTTGATCACCACTCATATACAAGTTTTAAGGCATATGGTTAAATATTCAGGTCCAGTACTATTATATCATTAATACTAATTTTGCCACATATGTTAAAGTTTCAGCATAAAAATTCACCAAGAAAAAATGCACATCTATTGTATGAAAGAGACAAGTTACCCCTAGACCCAAAAGTTTTCGTGTTTCAGCATCAAGAGCTCCTGGCCTTAGACCATCATACTTTCCAGCTGGAGAATTCTGATAATATCTAGTTGGATTGCGTGAACCCGGATTCTGGTTTCGCTTCAACTTATGCTGTTTGCGAGCATTGTTGACAGCCACGTTATCACGAGGCTTTGGGCATTCCTTCAAAGCATGATTGTATGAACCACAATTGAAACAACGGACAGCATCATCTACAATCTCCAAGCCTCTAAAAGTACAAGAACATAACGTTAATTAGCAAACATAAAAGCCTGTATCAAGGCTTTAAAAAATATATATTTAAGTGAAAGAAATGCTTAAAAAGAAACCTGCAAATGGAGAATTTACATCGTTTCCAAATTAATCAAGCAAGGGAATTGTATTTAAGAAAGCTAAATCCTTTGTAGCCACTACGAAGACTAATGCTAGATTTATATTAAAGCAAAAAAAAAAAAAAATTGCATCTAAGTATGCAGAAGCATGCATCAGGACACCCCTTAATATTCTTAAGAAAGATAAAAACTACGTTAACATACCCAAAACACATAACAGAGTCTAAATGCCTTTACTAGGTTTTGTAGTTGATATTTTTCACATTTAAAGTTTTCTTTTCATCAATTTCTACATTAGGAAAGGAGAATTTACCCTTCCACATTACTGGAACCACCATCTGATGTCAAACCCAATGAAAACCCACGATCATATAGAGGCACAGAGTTAGAGTCCAAGGGAATGAATTCGTTGTTCTGTTGTTTCCTTGTTTGCTTCTCAATCCAGAAAGACTGCAAAGAAAAATACTAACATTTGAGGAGAATTTTATGGCTTTATATTGAATCATTAAAAGCTCATAAACAAGTTTGCAGCAGAAGGTATGAGTTGGTGAATAGCAGTAGCCTGGTAGGTTGAGACTGGACAATGCCATTTAAGGACTGAATACAACGATCATATGCATCCTCCCATACATACACACAAACAAGAAGAAAGGAAGAAAAATGAAAACACCTACAACAAATGAAACTGATGACAAATATAGTAAGCTCAATGTGAAAAACGAGCACTTTCTTTTGGATTCTAGCCTTCCAGGAAAAGATCCAAAGAGAATCATTCCATTCCAAAACGAGAGAAATAAGCATCAAGCAATAAACATTAACAAATCAATAGCAAGTTTAGACGACAAACTTGAGGATATTCTCCTGAACAGGTGGATGAATGAATGGTAGCCTAGTCCTTGTAAAGCACACAAGCATACAACAAGGAAAACTCACCACTGATGGTGCTTTTGCCAAGCCAATTTGTAAAGCAGGAAAGTATGTCTCTTCACCAGATTCCTGCTCCTCATGAGGATCCTGAACAAAATTTAAATTTTAATCAGAGTCCAGAAACCTGGAACAGCAAAAATAAACAGTAACTATATTGATTGCATGGAAAGACAATCATTTGATCAAGTCAATTGGTCAAAACCTAGAAAACTGCTTGTTGATTTCAACAGTAAAGATGGATTCTTATAGAGATCAGAGACAAAAAGGAAAACTACAATATTCAATAAGTGAAGGATTAGAGATAAATCGTAGAATCAAAGACAAAGGGCCACGTAATAAACCAAAACAAGCAAAACTTATAAGAGAGAGCACAGGTCCAGATAACCTTCGTTTAGTGAGAAAAAGAGCTATCATTAAACCTCAAAATTGATGCTAATCAGAGTTTTTGAGATATACCATAAATCCTTCAATTGGACCCATTAGAGTTGAAAAGAACCAACCCTATTGCCCCACCACTAGAGATAATGTAATTCTCATTCCAAAGAAGACAGCATGTTAAGAACAATGATACAATTACCGAATAAACCTTACGTGGGATGAGGAATTGTGTTGAGCATGCCATTCCGACCATTGCTGCAATAGCTCTTGCAGCTTATGTTTACTAGATCTGGAACGAGCAAGAGATTTTCTTAGAAACCAACTAAAATTAATTTAAAAAGATATAAAGAACTCTAAGTAAAAGCCTTTTTATACAATACTGCTTAATCCCACCAACCTTGTTAAGAAATTAAATTTGACACATACTGAAGGTTGTTGTTCTTCAAACATCACTCGGGCTCTCTTAACACCTGAAATAGCTGCAACTTTTGAATTATGGAAAAGTCAAATTCACAAATCAAGGCAATCCCAATATAATTCAAAGTACACAGACTAGTTGGTCTATTAGGTAACCATTTAAGCTATAATGTTGTGATAATATACAACCTATCGGCACAAGCTTTCAAAATTTTCTGTGAAGAATAGAGCTGGAGATTACAAAGGAAAAACCACAGTGTAATGTGCAAGACAAAGGATACAACCGCTGACCCTCTCTTTGGTCCCAATGGAAATCTCCTCTTGGAAGGCGACGTTACCAATTTCACCACCAACTGTAGTCTTTGATGCTTCTGCAACTGCCACAGTTTCAGTCAAGTTGACATTCACTTGCAAGAGGGATGAATTGTCAACCAAATCCTTGTGATGGATTGCTTTTGGCATGCACGGACCATCTTTATCTGCCACAGCGTTAGATTGCAAATCAGCTTGTCCAGGCTCGTCCATAAAATTATGAATTTTAGTATTATCAACTCCACCGCCAGCAGCTGTCAAAGCAGGGGCTTCGCTCAAATCCTCGATTTCCATGTCTGAATCACCATTAATCAAATACTTTTCGGGATTTGCTTGCAAATCAGCTTGTTCATCTGCCAGAATGTTAGATTGCGAATCAGCTTGTCCAGGCTTGTCCCTAATATTATGAATTCTAGTATTATCAAGTCCACAGCCAGCAACTGTCAGAGCAGGAGCTTTGCTCAAATCCTCGATTTCCTCATCTGAGTCACCATTAATCAAATCCTTTTCAGAATTTGCTTCTTGCAGCCAGTGGCGATTCTTATCTTCAATGTCACTCTTGCAGTAAACATCTTCATTGTTGAGCTTCTCTTCTTTATCCTTGGAACTAGTACCTTGACAATCAACTTCGGTACGCAACTTATCAAAATTATCATCACCCCCATTCTCACAGGCAGGATCATCGGACTCATTAAGGGCAATAAAATTCTCAGTTTTCATATCTACGAAAAGAAGAATCTTCAAACAGATCAACTAAACAAACCCCAAAAATCACACTGCACATAGAGACCAAACATCAGTAAACCAGAAACCAAATCAATAAAATGGTTACCCTCAACGCATTTCTAGAGCACCAAAAAAAAAAAAAAAAGAGAACCACACGCACACATATGTTTCTATAGTATTACATTCAATAGATTTAAACGAAAGAGCTTTCATTTATAGGTGCTATTTAATCAATTGTTTTAACTAATTTAAGTGCAACGTATAGGAGTAATTATTAAACCTGATTACACAAAATTTACCTCTAGCAATTGAACAAGTGAATGTGAAAAAGACATACAACTTATCAAACATCAGTAGATTAAGCTTAATTCAAATGCTAACATTTAGTCACTTTCCATCCAACAGCCAAGAGGTCAATAAATTCGAAATTTTTATATTTCCATCTCGTCCAATTTGCTAACAATCGACACTAACCACGGAAAAAGATAATAAAAAAACAAGAAATTATTCATCATGGCATTCCTTTCTTTAGAGTACAAGCCAGCACTCTTAGCCTAAGCTGAATTCCCTTTTATCTTTTTCCTCTTACGAAAACTCCAGATAAGAAAGAAACAAGAGAATTACCTAAGATAATCAAGTCAAGCAAGGAATAAGTATCACAAATTTAACAAGCTACATTCTCTCTTTAAATTCAGCAAGTGTATAAGAACAAATCATCAGCCAAAAAAGACAATTGTTTGGACGGTGGTAAAGCGCAGGAAAACTTGAGAGAAAATCAAACCTTTTCTTCTTCTTCTTCTTTACCTTTCTCGGACCTCGTTAGAGAGAGGGGAATTAGGGTTTGGGAGCAGAGAATACGTAAGGGATTGGATAAAAAGGAGGATGATTGGGAAAGAGAAGAGAAGCTGAATCGTCGAAGTTACTCGCTCAGATCAGATTTACATTTGACAGGGAAAAGCGGGCGGGGGAGATGAGGATTGCGTGCAATGCGGCGCAGGCTAAGCTCCCTAGGATTTCGATCGAATCGGCTCGGCCAAGCCACTTCTCAAAAATGGGGAACTTTTATTTTTAAAGAAGAAAAACAAAAGGAAGATTCCTCTTGACTTCCTATTTCAATACTTCTGTCGAATTATTTTTATTTTGACGGCTCTACCAATCATTTTCCCTGTTTCTATTTCTTATTGGATTAATTTTAAATGGTCCCTAAAATATGTCCTGGTATGCATTTAGTCTTTCACGTTTTAAAAATCCCGTTTTGATATTAATATATTATTTTATTTTTATTTTATTTTTATTTTAATCTTTTTATTAGTTAAACGTTAAATATTTAATAAAAAATTTTACTTTAATATAAATCTATTACTTTGTTTCACTTTAAGTACTTTTATTAAAGCTAAGAGTAATTATAAACTAAAATTTAAAAAATCTAAAATAAAAAAAAATATATAATGATTTTGATGCGTATAATTAAACAAAGAGACAATATTATTAGATTGTTAGAAAAGATAAGTTACGTTTTTAATACCGATGTATAAATAATGAATAAGCACGCATTTTAAATAAAAAGCTATGTATTATAATTTATATATTTATATTTTTATATTGTATTGGATAATCTTAATTATGAATATGACAATTACTATATATACACATGTATATATAATAAATTATAAAAACCTTAATTCTGGATAATCTCATTTTAGTCTTTTTTTTAATTTTGATCCTTAATAAAACCTTGCTAATAGAGGAATCAAAAGTGAAAACAACAGATTAGGGACCAAAAGTAAAATAAAGTAATAGGTTAAGGACCAAAAGTGAAACAAAGTAATAGATTAGGGATAAAAGTATGACATTTTAAAAATATTTCATTAAGTATTTAATACCTAATTAACAGAGGGACCAAAATTGAAACAAAGGAAAAAATTAAGGATCATAATGAGACTTTTTAAACTTTAAGGTCTAAACTAAGACTGAGAATTGTTATACATATATGCCTTAAGGAGTAAAAATATAATATATTTTTGGAGATATTTTTATTAGTAAAGAGTTTATTTATTGTTTATACACCAAATTGTTGTTATATTTACATTCATATTTGTTGAATGTATGTTAAGCAAACAAAAGTCTGAGACTGTCGGTCTAAATCTTTAAGAATTAGGCATATTATAGACAGATTATGCGAAAGACATGATTCTTAAGGTGACGGTCTAAATCATAAAATCAACAATTACCGGAATAAAATTAGGCACTTTATTTATGCAAAGATTATTATGTTGTCTATATTCTTAATGGGAGATGGTTTGTTTTGGCCATCAGAGGTAGACTCCACGAATAGAAACATTGGTGCATTGTCATAAGTGACGATGTATTAGATCGGGACATAAAGTGTAATTGATTTGGATTAAAAATTATATTTCAGCAAATCAATTCGCTTTAGACAATCATATGTGTTATATCTTAATCCTAAGATAAATAATAGGTATGTTGTCTTGACTTATGTCTTTTGATGTACCAAAGGGTGACATCCATATTTCATAATGGTACACATACTAGTACGTTGGAGATATGACTCTTGATAGTGTAGACCTGTTATTCATAGATATGAAATCCATAACTTCTCTTTAGGAGTCAATGATATCCTCTTATATGCGTTATCTTGTAATTGAAAGACTGAAGTGCTCAACAATTTAGATACATAGGTGTAATCGAATGATGTACTGTCTTTGGATGATAAGTTTTTCGATGGTGATATGATGAAAAGTAAGAGGAAAATAATTAAGAAGTTAATACATAATTTATCCTTAAGCCAATTATGGATATCTTATGGAGATACGATACATCATGATATGTCATGAATACTTCGCTATTCGGGCTTCATAATTTTTTATAGTTTGAGAGTGCGCTCTAAGCTTTTAGTGGAATAGCATTAGAGCTGATAATTATGAAATGCATATCTCAGATATTGGGTTTCATAATTATCAGGAACTTGAACTATATAGGTCCATCAGCTCCCCTTTGTTAGCTCATAATAAATCATGTAACGATACGGCGTGCTTTTCCAATAAATTGGTGACTTTTGTCAAATTATTAGATTGGCTAAAATTTGAGTTAATTGGATTTAATAATTCATGTTAATTTGTTGGTTAAATTAATTTTGTAATTAATTCAAGATAACTATGCTGGTTTATATGTTGAATTATTTTGGTAAATTAATTCATGGTAAATATGTTGAATTATTGTGAACAATATCTTATTTGTATGAGGTTTATCTATATATGATTATTTTAATCATATAACTTATTTATTAGATTATTTGAATTAAAATTAAGGTTCTATCAAAGATACCTGGAACTAATAAGATAAGATTTATCCAATAAGTTGTGATGGGATCTATCAGATCAACTTGAGGAGTTTGAATTAGGTTCAAACTCCACTATTCCGATGGCGCGGTCGACCACGGTACACCAGGTGTGGTTGGCCGCAGCAGTTAGAGTCCGAATCTGATTACATGGATTAGACTCTAAAACTGATCAAAACTTGAATTTTAAGGTCTTATCTAATAATGATTGACCCAAGGTCTAACCTCTAGAAAAGGGGAGTGAGTATTCACAGTTATTCAGATCAGTTGAGAAATCAAGAGTGAGTACTCTAATCTGTGAGTCTCTGAAACTCCCTAAAAGCTTTTGTTCACAAATCACGAACACTAGTTCTAGGTTTTTTTAAATTTGTTGGAAGGAGAGTCACCGGACAAGAGCTGTATGAGTGTGCCCACACACACATTGATCGTGGATAGAGAATAGCAAAGAAGACCAGTTAGTTGAGGCTCTTTTGAAACGCCTTTCTCTTCACAGATTGTAGAAGCTTTTTGGCATACAAAGATTAGTAAGATCTGGTTAATTTATGTATATAGCATATCAAACTTGTATTTTAGAAAATACTCTGATATAAAAATTTTAAAATTCACTGCGTACTATTTTTCCAACAAGAATAACTTCCATGACTATTTGTGAAATTAACCCTTTTTATTTAAATTAATTATAAATTTTCCTCAATTATAACCTTCATAACAGTAGTACCTTTGACCTTCAAAATTAACAGGCATTCCCCCTCAACAAAATATTAACCAAATATCTTTTTTGTTATTATTTTTAATAAAAATTAATCTATGATTAAGATTTAGTACATATATAGGAGTATTTTTTACGCTATCATTCATAATACTTGTTTACGTAGCATTCATAAAAATCTCAAAAGATCGTATTTATGAAAATTTTCCTTTTTTAAATGAAACATAAGACTATTTTCATAACTCTATCATGTATAAAACTATTTTGAATTATTTTGAATTTAAAAGCTAATAATTCAAAATATTACTTTTTAAAAGAGTGCATTAAAAACTTAAAAAAAGTAAAAGAATATATACATATATATATATATATTTTGCTTTCTTGTGATTACACTAGGATGGCTAATAGTGTAAGGGTTAACCAAACTATTCAACGAACTTAATTTTTTGTGTGATATTGTATTATTTATGTTAAAATCATAATAAAAAATTTATGTTGTTAATATATCATAAATTGGAGAGAGTACATGTTACATTTTGAAGGTCTAAACGCACACTGTCACAAGAATAATAGTCGAGAAAGAATTTTTGTGAGTGTCCTTTTTTTAAAAAAATTTTGTTGTTGTTTGTTTGTTTGTTTTTCTTTTTATGGTACTTTAAGATTTTTTAATCCTCTTTTGAAGTCCATGTGTTTTAATATTTGTTTGTAAATATTTGAATTTCTCTGTTTTATTGGTTTAAATGTTTTTTTTTAGGTTAGTTCAAAATAAACAATCATATTTAACTTTATTGTTTAATAACTCTATTATTAACAAAATAGTGAAACTCAGTTTAAAAAACACACTACATATTAAACTATGATTTATAGTTTTGTGAATAGTAGGATTATAGTATCGTAGAGATAAAAAGGATTTCTGTTATGAGTGTACATATATGATGTGTCCATACTAAAGGCTAGCTCAAGTGGTTTGCTCTTATTGCTTTTATTGGTAAAAAGACCTCAATACGAATTTAAATATAGACTGGATACTCGTCTGTAGCGGTCATCCTATTCAAGGCGTCAACGGCAAAGCACTTTGTAGATTGACCAACCAAAATAGAAAAGAAAACCTACAAGCAATTCCATTTTTTTACTCTCTTTTTTAGGGTATGATGACCCCGGCCCTAACTTAGCCCTTAACTCTCTTTCCCAAAGTCTAACTGAAATACAAACAATGTGGCGGGATATCATAAACCAATTTTACTGTCGTTTTATGATTTTAGTTGTCGTTTATCATCATGATGTCCTTTTAGTTTGCTTCATGATCTAGTTTTCTACAAGAAACAGAACAAGAACATAGAGTAGTATGATTTCTATGATGGTATGTCTAAAATGACCTGAAAATGCCAAACCATGCAGTTCACTTGCATACACGTCTCTCAAAAGTCCCTAATTAGTTGAGGACAAGGCCTTTCTCCTTTTCAACGACATGCTTCTACTTCCATGAACATTCTCATTCCCAACTAATGCCATTTGAATTCCACTTGAGCTCGATGTGGGCTCCGAAGGACTTCTCCGAATCTTCCTTCCGAAAATCCCACCATCCTCATCACTTGAACTATCTTCTGCTTCTTCAACAGCTGCTTTTCCCTTTGCCTTTTCTAGCTCCTCTTCATCCAAATCCCAGCTAGTTTCATCATCACCACCGTTATCTTCGGACGATGTATCGCTCAACGTGTGGAAGATTGTCACTCTCTCTTTCTTTGAGCCTTGAAAAGAGAAGCTCCTACTTTTCCAATCATACAATGAAAGTATAGATCTTGATCTTGATCTCGAGCTAGTTTTATCTCTCCCCAAACTGTATGTAGTCGAGAGCTTCCTCTGTATCCCTTCCCTTTCTCGCACCAAGTCGTCCAACTTCTCAAGCACTTTGCCGTCGACTGCTTCTTCTGCAGCCTTGCTTTGTAGCTGTGTGATAGTCCTATCGAATGATTTCTTCGTGAGTTGGAGAGATCGCTGAGAGGACACAAAAGTTGTAAGAAAAATCTTGATAACAGTCAAGGTGAAGAATTGTTTATTTGTTCAAAAAGTTAATCCAGGATTCAAATTTAAAAGCTTACTCGTTTGTCAAGAAAACTACCAAGGTTTTGACCCTGGACTTTCTTCTTCCTCCAAAATAAGCAACAGAAACGTATGAGCCCAGCCAGTACTATCAAGATTACAGTTTCGAATAGCAGAAATAAGAATATTGCTCTCTCACTCCCTGAAGGTACAAAGGGAACAGCAAATATCAAAATCTTGTCATCTACAAATTATCTCATTGATGGTTGTACTTGTAACTTACCTGTGTAAAGCCTGAGAAGCTTTGGTCTAGCTTGGGAGCAGGTGGATAAGGGCTTTTGACCTGCATAATATGGAGAATTAACTAAAATGAATGCCATGAGAGAGCTTAGTGTCTAGGCAAACACAGGATTAAGGACTTGCGTCTTGAACGGCACGCCAGTTTATTTCCGGTCTCTGAAACAAAAAGAAAATATAATTAAGATTTGTATTTGATCTCTTTAGTGCTCGAGATATTAAATTTAAAGTGGTATGGCTGTCTTTGTCTAAAAATAGAATCTTACGTGAAGTGGTGAAAATGCAAGCAAAAACCTTTCGTTGAATGCAAAATGTTGCAATTCAGTTTTGGACAATGAGGGTGAGAGTGAGAGTTCACCTTGAAAACCAATGGTAAGAGCTTAAGAGTATGTAAAGGAAATGAACAATGAATATAGAAACCTAGTGGTAACAATGAGCATAAGAACACTGAAAATTTGAATTACCAGGATAAGTTTCAGACCAGTATATGGATCCGGTTGCTGGGACGAATAAGGTGAAGATTACACTTTTGGATTTCAACGCCGAGACATAAGTATATTCACCTATCATATGGCTAATCTTGCCTTCCATCTCAGTCTGAGAAATATAACTTGCATAGCCAGAGCAATCAAGGACTGGACTTACTTGGATCACAGAATCTGAGACCCTTGCCTTCGAGAATTTCTTGAGAACCCCACTTGGCGAAAATGAATATAGAAACCGTCCAATGAACCAATGGAGATACCCAACCTTTATGTCAGTTTGAGTAGCAGAGAAGTGAATCAGTTCACTACTTCTTATTATTTTTTTTTAAGCACAAGAAAAAGAGGGAACAACTGGCATCATACCAACCCCAATTTTTATCCTTAAAGTTAAACAAATACAAAAGAAAAAGAAGCAAAACATCCACCCAGGAATATCCAGAATGGTTAAAAACTCAACAGAAAAATAGAAGGACACCATCAATTGGTTGAAGTTTCTAAGTTAAAAGATTTACCCTTCCACACAAAATAAGCAAAAGAGGCCTCATAGAACCGGAGTCCGGTTCACTGTGATCAAGCAATACAATTCTGGCAAAGATATTCATACTGATTGAAACCATGTTGCCTTTATGATGACCATAAGTTTTAAAACAAGAAATTCAGTGAATCAAAATCATAATATCCATGTATATGGACTGTTCAAAGATAACGAAACTCAGATGAGTACCGAGCACTAAGTTACCATTAGAATCGACAACTGGTGAAGAGTCTGCGGAACTTAACGGCCCAATACTTCCTTGCCAGAGCACATTTCCTGTCAAAACATCGACCGCCAATAGAAGAGCCCTGACCGGCATAACAACATACAAACGGCCATTGTTTCCAGGAGTGACAGTAAAAACCTTGTCAAACGAACTAAAGTCGTGCATCCACTTAAAGTGAGGACAGCGAATCGACAAACAATACAATTCTCCTTCTGTATTTGAAATCTGCAACAAAAAGCATAATCAGCCATGGGACCAAAAAAAGAAAAAGAAAGAATAAAAAAGGGCAAAATAAAAAGTCAAGGAATAGATAAATCCTTGCGTAAATAGTAGCCTCGCATTGATCAATCGCAGGGACTGAAGTGAAATAACAATCTGTCTCGTTTTTTCCTACAACCCTGGCGGTAACCGAATTGATTGAGCACAGGTCCAGCACTCCAGAGCAGTTGTCCCTTCATCGTGTAGGCGAAGAGCCCCCGACCTCTAATGTTGACACATATAGAGGAGCTTAGTGCGCTAACTGAGATTCCGATGATCTCGCCTCTTCCTTCTTTATCTGGTGGTTGGAAACTAAGGAAAACTTCCGAAGATAGTTCAGAGATTCCATTGTTTAGCAAATTAATCTTTAGTATTCTGTTCTCTGCAGCCACATATATCTGCCAAACCATGGGAAAAATATTTCATCGTTCTACATATGGCTTGTAATTGCTCCAAGTGTGATTAAATTAAAAAAAAAAAATCCGCTCAAAAAAGCATGAAATCAAGAAAATGGTGTCTACCTTTTCTCTTCCACCATAAACTGGAGCCATATCAGCATTGCATGTGTAATTCAAACGTATGGTCCAAGCAATGGAACCATTACTTTCAAATGCAAATAAATCTTTCTCAGAACAAGCGTAAATCCTCCCATTGTTTCCGATTAGAGGTTCCGAAAGTCTACGTAAAAATTGTGTTGACGGCCCTTCTTCAGCTGCAAAAATAAGAGATGCAATAAGAGAGCACGATGTAACTTCCCGGTAGTTCGCTTAACCAGTTCATGAGTAACCGCTTGGTTCCAAAAAAAAAAAAAAAAAGAAAAATTGAAACGACAGTTGAAACGAGTGAAAGGAAAGAAATTAAGAGATTGAATATTTGAATTGAACCTATGGATCCATGAGCAATGCGGAGAAGAAGGAAGGCGACGGAGTAGAGAACTCCGGTGCGGTGGAGGAGGTGCTTGCAGGCGATTCCGAGCACCAAACAGAGGCCCGTGTACATCACGGCGTCCAACGGGTTCAAACTCCAAGGCGAAGAAGAAGAAGTAGCAGTTTGATCCTCCATTGTTCTGTACGCAATCACTGGTTCAATTGCGGAAGCCATTGTTGAGAGCGAGAGAAAATATTATAGTCGTTAATTGGGATAACCGCTTTTTTATTTTTTTTTTTAAATTATGTTTTGATCCTTCAGTTTTCCAAATTTACAAAAGTGCCCAAACCTAATATCTGAATTCTGAACTTTTCTCTCTCTCGTAGTCGCGTTGTTCCCTCTTCTCTCTCCCTAGCTTTCCTTCCTTGAGTTCGCCACCGAGGTTTCGATTGAGAAGGAGGCCAATTTCTGCGGCGAATCTTTTTGGAGCAAGGAGATACTTTAGAGATCTTAGAAATTTTGAGGTAGGGTTTTTGAATGATGTTAATCCTAAATTTCCCCTCTTCTATTGGCGTTTCGCTCTTGATTTTGTTTATCTGATACCATTTTTCCTTTCACAAGCCAAATATTCCTGTTATCTTTGTTTTGCATGGCAAATAGTTCAGAAGCTTGTTTTTTTTAGTTGAAAAGGTTCATGGTTTTCGTCAGAATTATTTTTAGAAATAAAAAAATGGTGCCCCTAAGAGTAAGGAATTAAGCTGAGGAGTGAGGCTTATTTTTGAAAAATGCCTGATTAATGTGATTACTTTTGATGTTTTGAGACTTCTATGGATGATTAGGTTGAAGTTTCCTAAAAGAAGGGGACTTGGGCAATTGCCTTGATGGCTTTTCACCATTAAGCCGGTGCTGGTTTGAAAAATGAAGTTGGATGGAGCAGTGTAGTAGAAACTTTAGAAATCTGATTGTTTGCTTATTTCTGAATGAAAGGATTGCACCAATTCTAAACTTGTTGTTGATATGATTTTGACTAACATTTTTCGGGGAACAAATTCGCTTGTTTCAACCATGTCCTGCTTTTGAGTCTCTGTTATTTGTTGGTGTACAAAGGGGTTTATGTAATTTTTAAGGAAAAGTTTGGATTTTGGTTAGTGGGGAGAGTTTAAATTTCTGGTAAATTAGCTATGCGTCTCTATGTTCTGAGAAACGGTGGTATCCTTCGATGTTTTAATTTCCAATTAGCATGAAAGGTAAAGAAAAAAAAAAAATGCTTTTTAAATTTTTTTTTTTTTATATCAGTTATGCATTTTTTTGTTCTGAGAAACTGTGATATCCTTTGATGTTTTATTCCCAGTTAGAATTAGAAAAAAAAAAAGGTAAAAATTTTCTTCTAATATTCTAATCATTCTAACAGTCTGTGTCAAAAAGGATTGAAAAAGGAAAAAGAAAGGAATGGAGACTCAGCATAATGGCGAAGAAGATCAACAAGCCACAAGTCCCAGGGATGTTGGGTGGGGTGGAATGTTGGAAGAGCAATATCGAAAAATCAGAGAGAATGCAGAGACTTATCCTTATGTGTGGGCTTCCTACATTGTTGTGTATGGTGGCTTTGCCCTTTATGCTACATATAGATGGAGGAAGCTTCGAAAGAAGGAGGACAGCGTACGAGCTCTTCAGGAGAGATTGCGCAAGCTTTATGAAGCTGAAGAGTCCTCAAGCTCTGCTACATCGGTTGAAAAGCCTCGACCGCCTGCTGATAAAGATCTCAAATGATTAAAATGTATGTTGCTTCAGTTCAGTTTCTTGTTCCCCTGAAAGAATTGCCTGGGGTTTTCGAGATTGAGGGTCCTCATTTCATGACGTTTTCAAGGAAAGTGATGGTAGTTAGATGTTATTTCTCCAAGAAAATTTTATAGATTTGAGGTCTCGTCATCACACACCCATAATTTTGTCACGAGTTTATATTTCGATCTAAAGTTAACAGATGATTGTTTTAGCTCCAAGAGTTTGTTAAATTAGTGCCAAGTGATGTTGAGCATGCAATTGAATTGGTGAATGTAGTACGTAATGCAGCCATGTCATCCCATTTTACAGTCCTTATCAACTGTGTCTAAACCTGATTATTTATTTCGGACAGGAGTCTCCAATTTTTATGTTCCAAGTCGTCTCCATTTATACAAGTAAGTCAAACATCAACGGAAAGGGCTCAAAAAAGGGGAAAAAAAAAAGGGAGGAAAAAAATCAGTGAAATGGGTCCTTCTTGCCTCACACTAACGGTATTGACAAAATTAAGGTAAGGTATAACAAACCTAATCAGACTTCCTTGTTCGACAAAGCAGAATGGGGAAAAATGTCTCATTTGTTGTAGGTATTGGTTTGGTTCTTTTGTTTAGGTGAATATAGGGACGTGGGAAAGTAGCCTTTTTTTCCTATTCAATCCTATAGAGTTGTAATCTCATTATTAACAACACAGTAGGGGCCAGACAATACTACACATGGGACTGGGGCTCATAGTTTTATGAGTAACGGAGTTATAACCTCATAGAGATGAAAATGATTTCTCTTTCCAGTTAAAATAGAAGAGTCATGAACGCACCAACGCTACATCCATCTTTTTTCTTTTGGAATAGGCCTGGTGATGCATCTATACTAGTTAACATGAACGGCAAAGTTCGAAACAGGCTTGTGCTTTAGAGGAAGGATACTATGCCTCTGTTTGAAAGAAAATCTAAAGAGATCTTCATCTGTGTATAAGGATGTTTTTCGATCATAAAGCATGCAGGGTCTACACCATCTTCCAGTTATCTACTATTACGTAGCTAACTTTCAAAGTTAGGGAAAAAAAATTGGCCTTCGCTTTCATCGTTCGGTTAATATTTTGTCTCCGAGTACTGTTAATTAATTGTCTAACCAAAACATTGAATTAAGTTTTGGTATTAAAGAGGAAGAGAATATAATCTCCCTAGTGCTATCTTTACCTTTTCTCCTATTAGCCTTAAATTTATATCATCGACGGAATAAAACGCATAAAGAAAAATCAAGCAAAAATGAAATACATAAGTTTATAGTGGTTTATTTATGTGAAAGTTATGTCTATTTTCAATCGTTGTAGAGAACTTATTATAATGAATAAAATTATATTCCATATCTTAACATCTCTCTCTTTCTAACTGCCCCGCGGATCACGAATTCCTAAATTCCACACCACACCAGCTTGTAGGTTTTTATATAAAAGGTGTTTGAAACTTTAGTTCTAACCTATTAATTACAATTGTAAACAGTGTAAAGCTCTCAGTAGTTACAATAAAAGACAAAAAGTTTCTACAATGTAAAGCTATAACATGTTGTAATTTTTAAACTTAAAATATTAGTTACAACTGAAGTTTTAAATGGAAGTTGAGAATTGTTTATGATATATTCAATCCTAGAACAAGGGGAGAGTGAAAAAAAAAATATCTAAGGGGCACAAATCAACATAAAAGACATTATTTTTTTGGCGGAAGAATAAAAGACATTATTTAATTGTAAAGTTTGTTGGAGGAGACCTATAGATTGACTAGGGAAGGACCTCGCTGGAGCTCATGTGTTCATCTTTTAACCACAAATTACTATTTTTTCACCAAAAAAACACTAAATTGTATGTATGTATATCAGATAATGAGATTTTTATATTGTAAATTAAGCTTAGCTACCATGTATCCCAAACAGACGGCATAGAGAATAAACTTTCCAGCTAAAATTACACGACATTGACTTTCATAAGTCAGTAGATATGTTATATACTTTTTAATTTTATCACATATTATGCATGTGAATTACGCAACTTAAAATGATTAAAACAAAATGAGTGACATTACCTGTCCCTGTTGTCCTTACACCATATATACTTGAATGGGCTGTATATATAAGAGAAAGGAAAAGTTTTTTTAACACACCACAGTTCAATTACCAAATTTTCGAAGATGAAAGCATATTTTATTCTTTGCATTCTCTTGGCTTCCATTCTTTTCTTCCCCTCTTCACTTCTAGCTAGAGAATCAGCTGGTGGTGAGACTGCAGGTAGCACTCCCTTTTATTTTTCTATTTTTCGGTTGAACTAATTAAAAAATCCGTCCTTGCCTTATGACTATGTAATATATATATATATATATATATATATATAGAGAGAGAGAGAGAGAGAGAGAGAGCAATATTTCATTTTAATATTCGTTATATAGCTCTAATGAAGGAATAAGCAACAGCTAATGAATTTTGCCTTACTCAGGTTTTTTGAAAGTCAAGAGAAGTTTGTTGATCTTCTCAAAGATGTTACCTATAGTCTGAGGTCTAAGTGGACCTTAAGTGCCCGCAAGTTAATATTTTTTTAGATGGGATTACTTAGTGCGGTCCATTTGTGAGTTTTGTGTGTTTTGCTTCTGTGAGTTTCGTCCAAGAAAAAAAAGATGTTTCTCAGTAGAATCTCTAATATTCCAAACATAAAAATAGAAGTGTTCCCAAGGAAAAAAAAAAAAAACCTTAAAATTTTCCCTGATTGAGTTTGTTGTTTGGCAGTTAATTATTTTCGTGGTTTTCCCCAGAGTAAAGCTTAGTTATCTTTATCTTTTATACATTAGCATATTTTTTTGTTCCTCTAATTTAGGTATCTAAATTTTGCAGGCACAAGCAAGCCTAATCCAGTGATACCGGGAACAGGCAAGCGTCAGCCCATTCCATGCAAGGGCAATCTATATGGCCGATCATGCCCTGGAAAACCACCAAGTCTGGTTCCTGCAAGGACAAGCGCAATTGCCCACCTAATTCGAGCACTTGAATTAGAGACCAACAATATATGCTGTGAAATAAAGTCACGAAGTGACTACGACAATAGCATTGGCGGTTTCACACAATTTTGGTTGTATTTTTAGTTAATAAAAGAAGAGAAGCAAATGCTGGTACAAGTTTTAAGTTTATTTTAGAAATACGTTTTTGAGCAGCTATATTTTATGGCTTTGACAAAAAGCACTATAGAGAGCAAAAGCTTTCTGATAGTTCATCTAAACACTTCTAGAAACAGCTTTTGGACTTGAGAAGCTATGTGTGTGCTTGGTTTAGTAACACCATCGTGAGTTGGTTCTTGTTGGGAATGAGGTGACAAATATGAGTGGGAAGAATATGGGTTAATTATGGTTTTTCACCAAGGCATTGTAGCGTGTTTTTAACGCATGCTGTGTAGTGGAAATTACCTTAATGTAATATTGGTACTATGTAATAAATATATAGCTGCCTATGTCAGTTGGTTTGTGCATCTTTTCGCCACTCCAAAATCAATATTTGCAACTATTAATTTTGTAAAATTACTAAGATCTATACAGGAAACTAGTCATTGCCCCCTGAAAAAAAAAAGAAAAAAAAAAAAACTAGTCATTGCAATAAACAAAACAACAAAACCATTAGGGGTATTTGATATGCAATTTTCCTTAGAATGGGAATAGAATTTTTCATATTCTCATATTTGGTATAGGAATTATGATCTTAGACTCATAGAATACCTAATTGTTTGTGATTTCATTTTATCCCATTTAGGTGATCTGACTCTCGCCTAACAAGGTGATTTTTAAATTCCTAATGATCTCGAGACCAAGAGAATCTCATATGCCTTTTATGATTGTTGATGCCTGGATTCGGCACAACACCGCGTGCGGGTGCGCACGGAGGTCGGGTTTCCTGTTCTGTCTCCTGTTCTGCCTCGCTCGGCCTAGTCTAGTCAGACCTACAAGAGGAGAGAAGGCCTCGGGTAAGGGGACACCGGTTTGGTGCCTGCCAAGGGCACTCCGACGCTCAAGTCAGTGTTCTGACCGGAAAGAGCTAAGGGAGAGGCAGGGTAGGCAGAGGAAGAATGCCCGTACCTTTGTGGTGGAGTTGATGCTTCTATTTATAGAGTTTAGCTTGGATCCGGGTGTAGACCAGTTTGATTCGTAACCCAGGTGTCCAGTGATAGGTGTCACGATCTCCGTGAAGAAGGATTGCCCAACAGAGGATTGAGATGGTGTCACGTGGTGGTCTTTAGGTAAGTCGGACAGATCCTGCTCGGACAGGCCCTGGAAGGATCCTGGTTGGACAGATCCTGCTTGGATAGGTCTTAGTCGGATAGATCTTGTCCTAGTTGGATAGATCCTGCTCGGATAGGCCCTAGTCGGATAGGTCTTGCTCGGATAGGCCCTGGTAGGACAGATCTTGCTCTAGTCGGACGGGTCCCTGGTCGGATAGATCTTGCTCGAATAGGCCCTGATCGGATTGCTCTTTTCAGCCAACCTAATCAGGTGCTTGGATTAAAGAGGGTATGAACTTCAGATGGTCTTTCCATCGTGAAGATTTCCCCCAACAGTAGCCCCCCAAGACTTTGGTGATGGAGGTCATCAGCACCAAAGTTTTGATGTGGTTGGGAAATGTTTTTCGTGAGCGTATCCTTCCTGGACTCGTCTTGGACATAGTCAGCCGTAGCCTGGACCTGGTCTTCTATGGTCGGCTGTAACCTTCTTGGACCTGGTCAGACTCTTCGTCCTAGACCGAAGGTCTCTGGTCGGCCGTAGCCTGCTTGGACTCTTCGTCTTAGACCTGGTCAGTCGTAGCCTAGACCTAGTCTTTTGTAGTCGGCCGTAACCTTCTTGGACCTGGTCAGACTCTTCGTCTTGGACCGGAGGTCTCTAGTCGGCCGAAGCCTGCTTGGACTCTTCGTTTGGGACATGGTCGGCCGTAGCCTGGACTTAGTCCTCTGTGATCGGCCGTAACCTTTTTGGACCTAGTCGGACTCTTCATCCTGGACCGGAGGTCTCTCGTCGGCCATAGCCTACTTGGACTCTTCATCCTGGACCTGGTCGGCCGTAGCCTAGACCTGGTCTTCTGTGGTCGGCTGTAACCTTCTTGGACATGGTCGAACTCTTCGTCTTGGACCGGAGGTCTCTGGTCAGCCATAGCCTGCTTAGACTCTTCATCCTGTACCTAGTCGATCGTAGCCTGGACCTGGTCCTCGGTGGTCGGCCGTAACCTTCTTGGACCTGGTCGGACTCTTCATCTTGGACCAGAGGTCTTTGGTCGGCCATAGCCTAAACCTGGTCCTCTATGGTTGGCCGTAACCTTCTTGGACCTGGTCAGACTCTTCGTCCTGGACCAGAGGTCTCTGGTCAGCCGTAGCCTACTTGGACTCTTTGTCCTGGACCTGGTCGGCCGTAGCCTGGACTTGGTCCTCTGTGGTCGGTCGTAATCTTCTTGGACCTGGTCGGACTCTTCATCCTGGACCGGAGGTCTCTGGTCAGCCGTAGCCTGCTTGGATGAAATGACCCGAAAAATTCAAAACTTAATGACTACGATCAATTAAGGATTTTTCTCTCATTACTCAATTGAGAGCTTAAGAAAGTACAAGTTTAGCATTTATTAACATGCATATTTAAAGGTCTTAATAACCGTAAGACCTTAGAAATAATTAATGTTGTGAATGCACAAAATTATGTGCTTTATTTATGAAACATGTAATAATGTAATGTTATGATAGTACATTAAAATAATTAAAAATAATTATTTGATGTGCTAAACCAAGAATTCATGATTTATTAATTTTATGCATGAGCCAAAAAGGACGATGTTATTTGGCAAAAATAGAATTTCCAACGTACTATAATCATG
>CAMOHE010054202.1:26367-36840 GCA_946598075.1 Artocarpus hirsutus | reverse complement strand
CACATATTGTGCACACACATGTAGTACTGACAATATTCTTATACAACCATAGTCTAAAATAAAAGAAGAAGTTAAGACCTTACATGCCTTAATTTGTACTACAACCTACCTAAATCTTCTACTGGCCGTAAGTCCAATCAGCGGACTCTTCTCCAATTCTAAGCTGATATCCACCTAGGGTAAGATTTTAAAACAAGTAAAATATGAGCGAAAGGCTCAGTAGGACTATATTTTTAAAATAAATAGATAATTAGTTTAACGAAACATTTGTTAATAAATAAAATAAAATTAAATAAATACTTTCGTTTATCCAAAAGTATACTAACAACAATTCATCAAGAGTACCTTTTTATTATTTCAGGCAAACCATAATATTCACCACCGAAGTGGCCCAGTTAGGTTCCGGGACCTGCCCCCAAGGTCGTTCACTACACGACCCGATCTCTGATATGGCATCATGCTCGTATATCTTTTTTTTTTATAATTAAAATCTCTATTTACCTAATATAATCATTAACATTTATTATGAGGTTTATTATGAAAACACCTCAATCTACTGTTTATGAAAACAGTTACAGAAAATCCTTTTTCAACCAATCATTGAAAAACATTTTATTAAAAATCACTTTGAGGCCAAAACATTTAAATCTTGCTACCAAAGAAGGGGTAAAAGTCCTACCTCGATATCCATGTCGGTGTCTCACACCGTATCCTGGTCCGCTGTATGTTAGCTCCGCGGATCCACGCACAAATCCTAAACGCATAGTAACTTAGTTCATTAGTACCTAATTCGAGGTATTCTATGTGATCAAATCATCTCATGGTATCCTAGTGTGCCATTTAAGTTTATAAAATCATTTTACAATACTAGAATTTCAATCGGGGTTCAAAACAGTAAAAACGGGTAAAAAATCACAAAATTGGGTTATGTTCGGTTGGCCTGCCGGTCGCCCTGGTTTAGCCGGCCGAGCTGCACAATTCGGCCTGCTGAAAATCCAAGTCCGGTCGGCCGAACATTTTCAAGTTTGGCCTGCCGGTGGTATGAATCTGGCCTGCCGATACTTTGAATCCGGCCTGCCGAAGATCAAGTTTGGCCTGCCGATCTAGGAAATTCTAGAAATTTTCACGCACGGGTTCTCGGCCTCCCGAGTCCCAATCTTCAATCCAACCTATTTTTCTCAATTCTCAGGCATGGATAATGATCAAAATTGATAAATAAACATTATTAAACACTTTTCAACTCATTCAAACAAGATTTAAGCAAGATTTTCACAAAAATCCAAAAATAGAGAAAATAGAGGAAAAATGAAAAATCTTGATTTTAATCCGTTTTTGATCAAACAAAGTTTCAATTCTAGTTATTCTAAGTTACTCTAACCTAGATTGAAGCTTTTCTAAGCTCAAACGAGCTCGAATATCGAAATACAAGAAAATTTAAAAAATAGAAAAACTTTTGAATTTTAAAAACCATCCTCGAATCGAAGCTTTAAAATGAGTTTGAAATCGTCCAATCGAGTTCCCAAGCCTCCAATCTACTGACCCGATGCTTGAAATCAAATTTTTGGTTCAAAATTTTAGAGACAGATTAAGAGAGTGAGAGAGTGACCGAGAGAGTGAGAGAGGAGAGAGAGATAGGCGTGAGAGAGAGTGAGAGAAAAATGAGGAAGAGAGAGAAAGAAATGAAATAAATAGAAGAAGAGAGAGAAAAGTGGTTGCACAAGACTGTGTGCAACTACATACTATTTTCAAATCAAATTGTTTTATTGAAATTTAAATTAACAGTTAAAAACAATTTAGAATAATTAAAAATTTTTAAAAGACTAAAATAACACAAGGTTACTTAATTTTCACAAAATAATCTAATTAAATTTAAAATGCTCATTATGGCACACTAATCTACCATTTAACACTCTAATATCATTTAATTAACTTCGGGGTGTTACATTAGTCTTACGAACAAAATTCCTTTTTCACTTTACACTTTCCATGTGTCATGATTGTGTCCATGGCCATCTTGTTAACTTATGTAGCCTAATTATTGTTACGAGAGTTCTTGCCTTTCATAATGACAACATGCTAACCGACCTTCAATAGAGCATATTCAAAATGGATGAAGTAAAGCCAACAAGTACTCATTTGGTTAGTCACCTTCGACTATCCAAAGACTAGTCACCTTCTACAAATGGGTCAATATAGCCAAGGAGGGGCCGAGGGACATTAGGTCTGGTGGGGCAACTGCCCCCCCGAGCCCAATGGCTCTTTGTGTTCTAGGCTCTTCCAAATAAATTTTTCACACTTTTGTATCTACTTTGCCCTCTCCTACCCTAAAATATTTAAAATTGCACTATTAATAAAGAAAGTCATGAAAACTTGAATTATGTCACATGTTTTGACTTCTAAATATATTTATGCTTTAAGAAATTGAAATATTACTAGAGAAGTTTCTAAAAAATTTTAATCATACCCGTTTTGACTTTTTAAATATACTAATATTCAAAATTAAGACCTCAAATAAACCAAAAATAAACATCTTTATAATCATAATATTTGGACTCTAAACTTTAAAAAGTGAATCACATATTGTAAGCTTAATTCAATCGGGTGATGAATAAAAAGGATAACTGGATAAAATAGATATATAAAAAAAAGATGAATTTTAGAAAAGAAAATCAATTGTTTTGTAATTTTCATCTAATTTTGTTCACCACATCCCCTGAAAAAAATTCCTAACTCTGCCCCCGTAGCCAAGGTACCTTATGTCACTACTATTTAAGATCTCATATATGCCATAGTGTGTACTAAACTAGACAGAGTGCATGTAGTGCGACTTGTAAGGAGACTTATGAAGATGAGCAAATCTAGCTTAACAACATTAAGAGGCCGCGAAGTGGATTCTCATTTACTTGAGAGTTATTGCATGTATGATCAATGCTTCACCGTAAAGTCAAGCTTGAATTTATAGGGCTATATAAATGTTGACATGATGGGTGATATGTACACAAGTTGGGTGGTATAGCGGTTAATTGGGTGCAAAAGATAATTGCTCTTTTTCATATCGAGGCAAAATATGTTGTAGTGATTAAAGCTAGCAAAGAGATAATATTATACTCCTTATTGGAAGAATTAGGTCATAAGCCTGAAAAAGTGTGTTGCGTTGTAATAATCATTCTATTCACTTGGTAGAGAATTTTGTTTATATTCTAGGACAAATCTTATATAAGTTCATTATCACTTCATAATATCATCTTTAGAGGATTAGCATTTGAGAATATTGAGTTAGTAGAAATGTAACTAAAAGGGTGTTTGGTTGTTTGGTTTTAATTAACAAACAATGAAAAACCTCTTATATGCTATAGTAAAAAGCAAAAAATTACTACAGTGTAAAGCTCTCACATGCTACAATATTTTTAACTAAAGTATTTCTAACCATTGATCTTAACCACATTTTCCAAGCACCCTATAATATGTTGCTTCGAATCAGAAACTAATCGTTTGTTTGATATATAGGTTCGTGATCGTGTGGTTGAAAACTTTATGGTTTGAACTATAAGTTCTAAGTTGTATGGCTTAAGTAGTGCTTTTGAATTGGCATTTAAAATGTATAGGTTTAAAACGAAAATAAAACCACACCAAATTTAAAATGAGAAAAAATAAAGAAGAGAATGAGAATATTTTTACTATAGAAAAGGTTCAAATCATGTGAACTTGAGAGGGAGGGGCAACGTTTGGACTTTGAAGGTTTAGGCCATTTTAAAACTGACTCCATAGTTTGAACTGGCCTTAATTATTACTTCACTAAACGCTAGTTTAAACCACCTTTATCGTTTGAACTGTCATAATTAAGTTTTGAACCTCCGTATCAAACAGCCTATGAAGTTCTTCATACTTCAGTTGGACTTCTTTGAGAATAAAGAGTTGTTGTCTCTATAGCGAGGAGTCATTGATGGTCGATTAGTCTTCAAGTGAGAGATTGCTAAGTTATGGAACCTAATAATTTCTATGATGATTATTGCCTTATGCCAAGGCAGTATACAGATTGACCTTGTAATTTTTATTTTTCTAATTTCTCTTGTAAATAGGAAGAGTTGATTTTAAGGTTAATTATAAAGGTTAGAGAAAACACGGTATAAATTTCTTTTTTATGATAGTAAATAAGTTATATAGACTTACAATAAATGTGAACCACTATAAGTTTTTAATCTTTTTGTTTATTTATTTATTTTGTCTTTTTTTGCTTGCATATATTTTTTCTATTCTCAATAATATAAAATTAGGACTACTAATTCTTTACTACAAGTATTCTCCTGTGCACCATGTCCATCTTACAATTATTCTCATCTCAGCAGCTTTCTTTAGATTGAGCACTAGTGCACAACAAGCCCGCACTACTATACAAGTTCCCTGACTTAACCATAACATTACATTAGCAAATTTTGAAAATTTTTGAAAAAGAAAGGGAGAGAACAAGAAAAGGAAAGCTAGAGAGAGGGGGTTAAGGCTAGCGGGCCAGCGCATCATCGGCCTACTTGCCTTGGTTCTTGGTTCGGAGTATCATTGCTGGACGATCTATGTCGCTTGGGAGTTCATGCCAGCAGACAAGGATGTTTTGCTCAGGATGGACGTCGAGCATGGAGGAGGGAAAAAGGGCCTCGCTACCAATCTAGGCTTGGAACTAGGGAAGGAAGCTTCATGTTCATGTTCGACGGTTGTCAGAGGGATAATTTTCCTCTAGGTTTAGGCAGCGTCAGTTGAGTAAGGAGGGAAGCTTGTTTGTTCGGGTTTGCCTAGGCTTAGGTGGGATTGGCTGTCATTTGCCTGATACCAGCGTTGAGGGATCCAGCTATGGTGGGAGCTAGGTTCATACCACCAGTGGAGGGTGGGTTGACGTGGGTCTATCCTTACCATGGACTTGGATGGAGGAGCCATAAGCACTACAACAAATTTGGGATTATACGACCTTTATTTAACGACCGTTTCTCAAAAACCGTCGTGATAAGGAAAAAAAAACACAGCGAGTTACGCCCGCAAAAACGAAAACCATCGTGGTATTGGCGGGAGCTACCACGATGGTTTTTATAAAAACCGTCGTGAAAGGTGCAAGGCCTTCCATGATAGTTTTTGTAAAAACCATCGTGGAAGGCCTTTCTTATCGGTTTTTAGTAAAAATCATCGTGAAAGGTACCAAGGCTTTGTGGACGAATTTTCCTATAGATACTTTCGAATCAAACAGTTGGGAATTTTTGGGCCCTCAAATCACCGTTAAGATGGACCTGTCCACTCAGATATGCAAATGTAATTAGAATTAAATGAAGGAAAATAAAGCAAAAATAAAGAACAAGCCAAATTTATAGTGGTTCGCTCTGTTAATGAAGAGCTACGTCCACTGTAGTTCACTATCTGGTATTCTTTTTACAGAGTAATATTACAGGGAAATAAGGATGAAAGTGAACAAGCAGAATTTTCTGTATCTTCTGTGTCTTTTTTCGTGTCCATCTCGAAGTTGCTTTTTCCTTCTATATATAAGCTACAGAGTTGAAACGTGGTCATCAACCGTCAGACGGAGTGGAGTGATGCTCCATGAACAGCTACGATATTGGGGCACGTCCAAACTGTAATACTGGGACACGTGTCAGTTGACAATTTGCTACACAAATCACTATTTCCTCATATTTTGGTCCTGTACTTAACGTGTGTTAACCGTCAAAACGTGGTATACGTCGAATTGATACGAACGAGTCGAACGGACTATAACCTGTTTGATTAAACTAGACAATCCTTGCAAACAAATCGAATATTCGATTCGATCAACCAATCTGTTTGATTCGCTCGCTCGAAAATTATTGGGCCGTCAAGGCCTATTGTCAATTTGGGCCTGTCCGAATTGTATCCCAACAGTTAGCCCCCCACTCCTTAGTCTCATGTTATAGACTACAGGAGTGAAGATTCGATTTTGAAATCGATTGCACGTGACCTGAATGCCTCTTCGTCTGTACCAAAATCATGACTCTCCCTTGGGAAGTCACGACAATTAATGCGCTGAAACACGTGTCCTCGCACCGTTGGTGATTCATTAATGATTACTGGCGATGCTGACGTGCGTATCAGATTCGAAAGGGCACCGCCTCAGTTTAAGCAGGAAACCGAATAGACGCGTAACCCTAGCCCTTGGATCAGATTGATCTGAAGCGATCTCAGTCGTCGAAACGATGGTCTAGAAGGTACAAATAGCGGCCTCTATCCTTTTCCTTCAATCCATCTTTCTCCTCCTCAGATTTCCAGTCTCTCTTGCGCTTCTAGGACGATTTTCCTCCCGTCTTCCCCAGTTTCTTCAATTCCTTCAGGCAAGATTTCCTACTCTCCCTTCTTTTCTTGTAATTTTTCTTGCACAATCTTCTTCTTCTCTCGATTTCGAGCATTTTGATGCCGAATACGCCATATTTCTCAAGAAAGTCAGTAACTACCAGGGCTGTTTGCCTGTGTATCGACTGTAAAACATCCAAGAACTGTATTAAAGTTCTTTAAGTTTTGGGGTCTAGTGCCTTTTTGATCTTAGAATCCCTAGAATTCCCTTAGCAATCGTGTTTGAGAGATGTCAAAATCAGTGGCCACTACTTCGAGCTCTAGCAGTGGAGACAATCCTTGGTCGAGCAATGACGAAAGGGAAGTGGACGAAATGATTCATCAGCAAACCCTGATCGAATCGAGCGAAAGGATGGCTGGTGCCGAGATTGGCGAAATGTCCAGCCAGAGGACAGAAAGGAATCAACCAGCTAGACCCTCTAGAAGAGTCGAACACGTCGACCCACTCGAAAGGAGAAAGTTTGTCTCTCCAACCAAAGGAGTATCATTTTTTACAAAGAATTCAGAGTCTGTCCTCACAGAATCGGATCTCCATGCGATAAGAATGAAATATGGGGTCCCGCCTACGGTTGAGATTTGACTTCCTTACCCGAGCGAACGGGTTGATACCCAAAACGACGGTTGGTTTTGCATGTACAGCAAATGGTTCAAGCTAGGTCTTCGACTGCCGATCCTTGAATTTATATTAGAGACCGTAGGTCACTTCGATATCTCCATGACGCAGCTCATGCTGAACGAAGTTTGGCTCCTGATTGCACTGATTGTTTTAATCGAAGAAGCTAAGATAGATTTTGACATATATGATTTTCTTCGATGTTACTATCTGAAGCCGAATAGTAAGAACCCAGGTCGATTTTATTTTGTTTATTGACAGTCGAAACAGCTTATAGGAGAGTTCGCTAACGCGGATAGACGTTGGGAATAACGATACTTCTTCATGTCGATTAACCGTGATTCTTGCGAGCTTTCTACTCGAGTTCCTTTTCCTGTTGCCTTCGGTCATATTGGTGAGTTTCAATCCCTTTAACTGTTTCAAACAGTAATTTCAACTGATCTCAAATATACTGCCTTTTTGCAGATTACGAGCTGAACCATCCGGCTCCAATTGGCGAGAGATTCAAATCGAAAATTCAAGCGCTTTTTGCATTGAAGGACCGAACCTGGGCTGAAATTTCAAAGCCTGATCGACTTGGAAAATCATCGATTTGGAAGAGTTTTAACAGCATTCCATCAGGTATTCCTATCTGATTTCCAAAACGAGTCGATTGGGTGTTCGTATGCCGTGGTGCACTTCAGCGGCTATACGATACGTCCAAATTTATTACCCCACTGTCTGACGAAGACGTTCATCTTGCAGAAGCCGCTTTATCAGCCATGAAGGTGACATTACCTCCTTTGGGTGAGATGAGGAAGAAAAAGCTGGCAGACAAACCAAAGAAAAAGCGAGGTGAAATGGGCGAATCGTCAGCACCTAAGGAGACGATGCCTCCTGTCGAATCGTCTGAGCTACCGCCTCCCCCACCGTTTGATATTCAGCCTCCACCGTCGAAGAAAAGGAAAGGTATGGAGCCTTCTGCTCTAACCGAAAATGTCGAAAGGTCGACTTCGGAGAAGACGTTGGATGTCCCAAATGACGCCAGCGTCCTTCAAGACAGGGAAGTTACGGCGAGAGCGGCAATCAACTTCTACTTCAACAAAGATGAGGAGGTCTTTGGGGGGAAACCATTTACATGGCTGCACAACAAAGCGACTGCTGCGTTGGGACGGGTAAAATCTCAATTTTTAAGTAGCCCCATGGGTTCAATCGAATCGATTAACGCAACAATTTTGTAAATGCGCAGGCTTTTATGTTCCATAATCTTTTTGCGAACAAGGCCGTCCATAAACTCGAACGTGAGGCGTCGAAGAACAAAGAGCTCGGGGAAAAGCTCGAAGAGGCGAATTTGCAGATGGACAGCAGACAAAGGGAGCTTAACGATGCTGTCGATACGCTGAATAGGGCGAACAGCAAGGTGTTGAACCTGTCGAGCAAAGTTTGGCTTTTGGAAGGAGAGAACGAAGGTCTCAAGGAGAAGATATCCTCGAAGGATAAGGATATCGAAGATATTAAGGAGCAACTGCTCGAGGTCTATGATACTTCTTCCTTCAAGGCACGACTCGAGGCCATGATCGAATTCAAATCCGGCAAACTTACCGTCGATGTAATCGAGCAAGAGATAAAGGAACTTCAGGAAGTGCTGTCGACGGATGATCAGGTAGTTGAAGTCGAATCTGACTACGAAGATGTCACCGTCGAGCTTCCTTCCGAGTTTAAAGCCGCAAAGATTCCGACTGCCGGAGTCGCCGATCAACCGACCATCGAAGCAACTGAGCCCGAAGACCACTAGCCAGCCGAAGGGGGAATTATTTTTTTTATTTTTTATTTTTTATTTTTTATTTTTTTTGAACAATTTTATTTTGTTTGATAGAATTTTTGAATCAACAGTGAAATTCTAGAAGATTTAAAACTGTATTTCTAGAGTTTTCAATCATTTCAGATTTTTTGCTTCTTGTGTCATTGTGCATTAGTGATCTCGATTTTTAATTAACATAATCGATCGAATAACAAAGATCGCAACCGATTAGGCTAAACGAAATCGATTGAATAACAAAGATCGCAACCGATTAGGCTAAACAACAAAGATCGCAACCGATTAGGCTAAACGAAATCAATCGAATAACAAAGATCGCAACCGATTAGGCTAAACGAAATTATCCGAATCATGAATGAAGCATATATCGTATTTACCGAAATGATTTAAGTGGATTAAAAATCACAACTGAATAAATTGCTCCACTAGTTGGGATTGACCAATAGGATTTGGGTCGATGTAGATGGACCAAAAACTTGGCTATTTAGTCGATGTGATCGAGTCCGAAGTTCATGAAGATGACATCTTAGAGTTTGGATCGATCTGGTCAAGTCCAAAGTTGGCCATGAAGATGGCAACTTAGTGATTGGATCGATCTGGTTGAGTATAATGTCGAGCCATGAAGATGGCGATGGAGAGTCCGGATCGACATGGTCGAGTCCGAAGTTGGCCATGAAGATGGCAACTTAGTGATTGGATCGATCTGGTCGAGTCCGAAGTTGGCCATGAAGATGGCAACTTAGTGATTGGATCGATCTGGTCGAGTCCAATGTCGAGCCATGAAGATGGCGATGGAGAGTCCGGATCGACATGGTCGAGTCCGAAGTTGGCCATGAAGATGGCAACTTAGTGATTGGATCGATCTGGTCGAGTCCAATGTCGAGCCATGAAGATGGCGATGGAGAGTCCGGATCGACATGGTCGAGTCTGAAGTTGGCCATAAAGATGGCAACCTTGTGATTGGATCGATCTGGTCGAGTCCAATGTTGAGAAAATTATTTCCTGAAGATCAAACTCAAAAAAAAACTCGTCAGTTTATCAGGGAAATAATATTTGATATAATAATGCGACTGAACTCGTTTATATGTGCACGAGCTGCCTACGTATCCCTTGCACGGGAATCAAGTCAGATGTAGTTCAATTACATAGCGACAGCAGAATTGAAAAACTACATATAGTACTTCCTCAAGTGATTCGCATTCCAGCTTTTTGTTATATGGGATCCGTCCAACCTCTCGAGTTTGTAAACACCTTCTCAAACAATAGTCCGTATTCGGTATGGTCCTTCCCAATTAGCCACCAATTTTCCAGCGTTGGCTTCTCTTGTGTTCTGAAAGACTTTTCTAAGCACAAGTTCTCCTTCGACGAATCTTCTGGGCTTCACATTTCTGTTATAATACCTGGCTGCTGCTTGCTGGTAGCATCCAAGGCGATACAAGGCTTTGTCCCTATTTTCGTCGGCGAAGTCCAACGCATCCTGCATCATCTCATCATTCCTTGTTTCGTTCAACAAGGAGTAATCGACTCGTAGGTCTCATGCAACTATCTCCGTGAGAATAACGGCTTCTGTTCCATACACAAGTGAAAAAGGTGATTCGCCAGTTGCCCTTCTTGGAGTCGTTCGATAAGCCCACAATACCATCGGCAGTTCCTCGACCCATCGCCCTTTTCTCGCTTCGAGTTTCTTCTTCAGGTTCTTCAC
>CAMOHE010054202.1:0-26347 GCA_946598075.1 Artocarpus hirsutus | reverse complement strand
GATGGCAACCTTGTGATTGGATCGATCTGGTCGAGTCCAATGTTGAGAAAATTATTTCCTGAAGATCAAACTCAAAAAAAACTCGTCAGTTTATCAGGGAAATAATATTTGATATAATAATGCGACTGAACTCGTTTATATGTGCATGAGTTGCCTACGTATCCCTTGCACGGGAATCAAGTCAGACGTAGTTCAATTACATAGCGACAGCAGAATTGAAAAACTACATATAGTACTTACTCAAGTGATTCGCATTCCAGCTTTTTGTTATATGGGATCCATCCAAACTCTCGAGTTTGTAAACACCTTCTCGAACAATAGTCTGTATTCGGTATGGTCCTTCCCAATTAGCCGCCAATTTTCCAGCGTTGGCTTCTCTTGTGTTCTGGAAGACTTTTTTGAGCACAAGTTCTCCTTCGACGAATCTTCTGGGCTTCACATTTCTGTTATAATACCTGGCTGCTGCTTGCTGGTAGCATCCAAGGCGATACAAGGCTTTGTCCCTCTTTTCGTCGGTGAAGTTCAACGCATCCTGCATCATCTCATCATTCTTTGTTTCGTTCAACAAGGAGTAATCGACTCGTAGGTCTCGTGCAACTATCTCCACGGGAATAACGGCTTCTGTTCCATACATAAGCGAAAAAGGCGATTTGCCAGTTCTTCAAAGCTGTCAATCGATCCGGTTTTGAGGTTGTTGAACCATCGAAGCGCTGGGCCTTTGAGTGATTGTGCGAACAGCTTGCACATCATCTCATCCAGGATCGAGTTTGGTATATTGGTAGCACTGACCAAATTCTTGTATTGCAGCAGGTGGTCTTTGGGATCTGAGGTTCCATCGAAGCGAGCGAACACAATGTTCCCATACTTGGGTGGAACTATAGAAGTTATTCTTCCCGTCATCGGGGTATCCCGGATGTTTTTAGAGATGTCGTCCAACGCCGGAGTCTTGCTTGTGGCCCTGGAAACCTTCTCGTCAATTCTCTCTTCTACGAGTCTGGAATTCTGCTCGAGCATTTCTCTCATCATAGATTGGATCGACTCTGGGGTTAGCAGATTGGCGACTGGTTCTTCTTGTCGGATTGTTCTTTCGATTCCTTCGTTTCTGTCCGTCTCTTTGTCGTGGCGTCTGTGCTCCGTATCGACGTTTGCTGCGGTTGGGGTCGTCGTAGTCGCACCATTTGCCGTTGTCGTCGGTGTTGGAGTCAATGAAGAATATAATGGCTGCATTCTTCCAATCGGGCTGTGAGTTCGTCGTTGCCTTCCCGGTTGTAGGGTGTGGAATTGTTGCTGCGTCGTTGTAGTTGGATTGTTGAATACCCATAATACGGGTAATAATATGACTGCGAAGCTATCTGGGAGTTTTGATAGCTGATTTGGCTTCTCAAAGCCAAATTTTCACTGCTTAGCTGTTCCATCCTCTTGTCACGTTCCTGAGCGAGTGCTGCTTGTTCCTGGAGTGTTTTCTTCAGAGTCTCCATCTCTGCTACAAGTGTTTCCATACGTCGGTCTTGGGTTGTCCCTTCAATCTCTTCCACTGCTATTTCCAGTGTGTGCTGGTTATCCACGTTGTCTGCCATTTGAATCCGAGTCCCTAGATCTTGGAGTTGATGACTTGATGGCCCCACGGTGGGCGCCAAACTGTGGATGGATTTTCCTACATATACTTTCGAATCAAACAGTTGGGAATTTTTGGGCCCTCAAATCACCGTTAGATGGACCTGTCCACTTGGATATGCAAACGTAATTATAATTAAACGAAGGAAAATAAAGCAAAAATAAAGAACACGTCAAATTTATAGTGGTTTGCTCTGTTAATGAAGAGCTACATCCACTGTAGTTCAATATTTGGTATTCTTTTTACAGAGTAATATTACAGGGAAATGAGGATGAAAGTGAACAAGCAGAATTTTCTGTATCTTCTGTGTCTTTTTTCGTGTGTGTCTCGAAGTTGCCTTTTCCTTCTATATATAAGCTACAGAGTTGAAACATGGTCATCAACCGTCAGACGGAGTGGAGTGATGCTCCATGAACAGCTACGATATTGGGGCACGTCCAAACTGTAATACTGGGACGCGTGTCAGTTGACAATTTGCTGCATAAATCACTATTTTCTCATATTCCGGTCCTGTACTTAACGTGTGTTAACCGTCAAAATGTGGTATACATCGAATCGATACGAACGAGTCGAACGGACTATAACCTATTCGATTAAACTAGACAATCCCTGCAAACATATCGAATATTCGATTCGATCGATCGATCTGTTCGATTCGCTCGCTTGAAAATTATTGGGCCGTTAGGGTCTATTGTCAATTTGGGCCTATCCGAATTGTACCCCAACAGTTACAAGATAAATTAGGCTTGGGGTCCATCACCGTCACCGCTATTGCCGACCTCATCATATCCATCCTTAGCATCTAGATCAACCACCGCCTCCCAGTTGACCTACTATGTCCCTTCATTTGCCTCTGGCTCTATGATAAGCAACCAGTAAGTCAGCCCCCTCGCGATACCTCTCTAGAATGTGTTTGCACAAATTGGTCATCCCGAGGTAGTAGTTGACCGCGTATTCCGTGGATGCCTTGAACCCCTTGAAGGCTTGAGCTAGGCAGCCAGGTAGCTCTTCCCGTAAAAAATGGTCGTGCTCCTCTTAGGCGGCTTGTAGGTCAACCCATAGTTGGTCAGCCTCAGCCCTGGCCTTGCCCGCCTCTTCCTGGGTGGCCCTTGTGTTCTCCTCAGCATGGGTGGTGGCGAACTTTGCTAGCTCAAGCTTGGCCTCCTTTGACTTTAGTGTCTTCTCTGCCTTAGCCTTCTCTAGGGTTGCCTTCTCTGCTATCTGCTTCTCGAAGCCAAGTTCGCACATGCCAGCCATGTTGGCCATCTCGAGAAGCACGCAAGCCTAAAAAAGGGAAGCGGTTAGGGCAAAAGAAAAATCAAGTCAAAAGGAGCTCGGGATATAAACTCTATGTACCTTGTTGGAAGAGCAGAAGGTAGCCTAGTATAAACTCTTGAAAGACTCTTTCTGGATATTCTAGAACAATGAGTTTCCAACCATCATCTCCCCAATGGTCTCGATCACCAGGCGGTGGGTGTTTCTTTGCCTCCTCAACAGCTCTGTTGATGATGGCTACACGGAGGTCATGACGGCTGGCGGTGGGTCTCGGTTGGATGAAGTCCCCGCCGTAGTCGGAGGCGGCAGTGGGGCGACTAGTTGGACTATGGTGGGAGGCTGCTCAGTCCTTGGTGTCCTCTTTCTCTTAGACCCGGCCATGCCTTTCCCTTTCAAACGGCAGAGGTTCTCCATCATCCTCTACCGTTCTTCTCTATAGGCCCGTCGGGAAGACATATCTACAATGAAGAATCAAGTCAAGATGAGATCGACAGAACTAAAAAAAAGAAAAAAAAAAACTTCTCGGGGGTTACCGTCGATCTGAAGCTGGCGCGATGGATAGAGGCTTCGAATCACGTCCTCGAGGTCCTCGTCAACTATGGTTGGCCCTAAATTGAAGGAGCCACTCGACGAGTCCTTGGAACTCGACGTTGATGGCTCCCTTGTTGACCAACTAATCGGCTGCTGCTCGACCCTAAGATGTCAACGGCGCTCGGCCTTGCTACTGTAACCTACCTGACCGACCGAGCAGGTGGGACGTTTTGACGAGGATTTATTAAGTTGGACTCCCCAAACCAGCCATAGCAGGAAAGGTTGGGTTTCCAAAGTAGAAAGGATTGCTACCAAGTGGATTTAGACTTGGCAAACAATTTCTCCACTGCGTCAATAAGCTCGCTTGGTGCCCGCGGCCTCTTCGACCAAATGTGTTCTTATTCGAACGTCCTCGGGACTTGTTGGTCTTTGGCCACTGCTTCACTAGCTCGAGCTAAATAATTCCCCCCAGTGAAGAACCACTCGAACTTCCACAAATTGTCCAAGTCGGGGTTGCCCAAAATTTAATCCTTCTTAAAGCCAATGAAGTAATACCATCCTGATGCCGAAGAAGCCTTTTCAATTTTGTACACTTGTTTGAAGCTTCCCATGACATCTTGATTGCCCGGTAATACCTTTACAGTACATACATCCTGATTATGGAATGATAACAATTTGGGTTGAGCTGAGCGGGGCACACATTCAAGTTGTTAGATGCCTGGCAGAGAAAATGGTGGAAAGGCAGGCAAAACGCGGCCCGACAGAACTTGGCTTACAACATTGTGTGCCTAGCCGGTAGGTTAAGCGGTGAGTCATCCTCCCTAACCAAGACAAGGTCGGCGTCGTCTAGGATACCATATTCTCAACGTAGTGCTTTAAGCCGAGGCTCTATTAATGCGCATGTGTATCCCTCTACAGAAGTCTAGCCAGGGTGGAGATCTCCTATAAGCGATAATGCCCTAAACTCTGGTGATGACAAGCTTCTCTTTGATGTCCTCATCTTCAGCGATGACATCCTCAGGCCCTTTATCCCCGGCTAGCCAGTTGTCGTCAAAGACGTCCACGGTTACCCGACTCATTATAGGAGCAAAGACCTAGGCACCTCTACCTGAGGTGCTTGGCTCATCGAAAGTTGCCACCAAGCCGACACATTCTTAGGCCAAAACTTGGGACGTGCCAATGACGGCAGCTCCATTATATGGATCCTCACCCCTGCATGGTCTGACCGGGCTCCTTTCGTCCACCATGTTCAAAAATTCTTGTTCGAGTGCCATCTCAGCACTGAGGCTCAATATTTCGGCCAGTTGGGTCGCTCCATCATGTCTAGGGGACACTCCCTCAATGTCGACTTCCACGGTGGTAAACTGGTCAGTGTCGGTATTGCTGCCCAACCAAGAGATATTTACATTCTAGGAATCGCTATGGCAACTCATTTTCGAATATTCTTTCTAGGAAAATTACCTGCTTGGGTTTGTCGAAGCTCAGGAAAGTCTATAGTTCTCGAGTTGCAAGCTACGGCTCAGCAGTTAAAACTCAAAAGTTGCAAAGTCTGTTGTGTTTGCATGCTGAAAAAATGGAGTGCCAACTCCTATTTATAGTAACTTAAGCGCGAAAACCAAAGAGATACAATGATTATGCTCGTCGGGGAGATATCCAATCATGTGTTGACACTTGTCCCTCAGAGCCTTACCACATGACCCTTCATCTTTTGTCTTCCCGAGACACCGCCCAAGGCCTAATCTGATCCGATCACACCCTCTCAGCATAGTCCACCCGGCTGGGCACCGACCAGGTGCATTGGGGGGCTACTATTAGGGGTGTGCTTGGCGTCGTCCCTCTAGGTAGAAATCCTAGTGGCTCGATAAATGAGCTCAAAAGATGCTTTAGGAAGTGCGATGCCAACCCTAAGAGCTCAGCCTGAAAGTCTAAGGTGGTCTACAGGGCCCCTATTGGCCGCGGCACATGTTGCCTCTTCCTCGGATGAACATGTGCTCGGGTTGGGTTGTCAAAGGCTGCAAACAGGCACCCACTCGCCATAAGAAGCCAACAAATGGCCACGTTCTTGCCGTCAGATGGTGGCTAATCCACTGGCGAGAACCATGATACATGTCACTTGCATCCTAACAGGCCTTGATGTGACACACGGGTTGTGAGTAAAACCCACCTAACACTCGGTCCAAGTGACAACCTATAAACAGAGCGCATTTATTGCAGCTCGAGATGAACATGCCCTTTTCCAACTAACTAGCTCTAGTTCTCTACTGACAATGCTTCCTTGAACGTTAGAGAGCCCTTGTCTAGTACCTCGTTGATGTCCCCCCTCTTTACCTCTGAAGCATCCCTCTTGTTGTAGGTACACCTAAGTAGGCCAAGACGATCAGGGAAGAGCCGTCCGATCATCATGCGCATCCGCACGTGGTGTTGAATAGCCGCCATTCGCCGGTAAGCATTGACAGCGCTTGTCACAAAAAAAATGAGGTAGCTAGTCCCAAACCAACCGTGACAAGAAGTCTGCTCACTAGACAAAAGACCGCTCGTTGGTCACCATCAACATCAAGGGTGTACAATGCCAATCTAAAACATAAAATATATATACTTACATACATATATATTTTTTTAATAAAAATGTCATCATAATAGAAATATTAAAACATCATCATCAACATCAAAAACATATTTATATCATAGTCATTTTTTTATTTATGTTGCAGGTGAGAGTGTACTTATATAAATGCCATACTTAATCTTTTTAAACTTTTTCGACGATGACGTATAATCTAGGTCTCGGGTGCTCGCCTTTAGAACCATTAGTGCCATAAATATAACAAAATTATTTAAAAGTCATAATAATCTATCAAATACATCCATCTCATTAAAACAGCAACTAAAATAGCTGATTTCATCGTCCTATAATTTCAAAACAAAAACAAAACAAACAATTACACAAGATTACAAGACTGACAGCCAGACCTTTGTATCTTTAAAAAATCATAACAATTCATATAGAATTCTAAATGACCAAAAACCAGTGTCAAATAAAAATAGATATCTAAAGATCTCTATTGACATCTAATTCATGAAAAATAGAGTCCGTTTGGATACTCAAAAATAGTTTTAAATTCTAATAAAAAAACTTAAAAAAAACTGACAACCAGACCTTTGTATCTTTAAAAAATCACAACAATTCATACAAAATTTTAAATGACCTAAAACTAGTGTCAAATAAAAATAGATATCTAGTGTTTTCTATCAACACCTAATTTGTTAAAAATGGAGTTCGTTTGGACACTTAAAAATAGTTTTGAATTCTAAGCACAAAACTTTATAAAAAAGTTAACAGCCAAACCTTCATTATTATGAAAACTCATAACAATTAATACAGGAATCCAAATGGCTTGAAACCAATTTTAAAAGAAAGTAGACATCCAGGGATTTCCAATGTATCTAATTTATTAAAAATGGAGTCCATTTGGACCTTCAACTAGAGTATTAAATTTTGAGTGTAAAACCTGATAAATTACTTTATGATGAAAATTCCAAAAAACTTTCATCCAAAAATAAAATTAATGCCAACCATATGCATAAATTACATAAACATAAAAACCAACCCTTAGACATGTTTCTAAGACATCAAATCATGAAATCACTTCTCTCAACAAAAATCATGATTTAAGAGATAAAAAACCATAAAATCATCTAAATGAAATCAATATCAACCAATTCACAAACCAATCTATATATATATATATATATATATATATATTCCTAAGGAAATAACAATACAACATCCCTTAAATATGCATTCATGCCCTCCCCTCTCATCATCCTTCCACTAGCATAAATCAAGCATCAAGAAATTTCTCAATCCCTCTTGAAATCCAAAAGAAAACACATAAAAAAGAAAAGATAAAATCATACCTTAACCAATATTCTATTTCAGCCCCAAGGATTGAAAACTATCAAGGGAATTGAGAGTAGAGTTTATGGCTAACTGATGGAGTGATTTATTTTTGTTGTATATGCGCTCATGAGTGGACAAGAGAGAGAAGAAAATAAATAGAAAGAGAGGAAGAGAGAATGAGGGAGTGGTGAAAATATTGTACGTGAAATTTTAGGTAATTGAAATTGTTGACTTTAATTTTAAAAGAAATTTTAAGCTATCAAAAGCCTATTTGGGAAAAGAAAGTTGTGCGACAACTATGAAATTGAATGAGGTTTGACAAGTCTTTAAATTTTTCTTTTTCTTCCTTTACCTCGCATTTCAATCATTCATTCTTTCCTCTTTTTTTTTTTTTTTTTGTTACATAAATAAAAAATGCATATGTCACATAACTTTCTTCTTCTTTTTTAACTACTTAACATATATATATATAAACATAATAATACTTATTTACATATAAGATATATATTAACATATTAATATATGTGTATATATATATATGACTTCTTATATACATATATTTAATTCGTACAATTAAATCATGATACAAATTCACCAGATCATCATTAAAAAAAATCTTTAATTTGGCATGAATTTCGTTCTAGCACGTCGAGTCCTCGCCGTATCACTTGAAAAAATAACTTAACATAACATTATAGTTATTTGCTTATGATATTGTCATATTACCCATGTTTATTTTCTAATATCAAATTTTGGGGCATTACACCCTTAGGGATGGACATGTCTACATGTCCTTCCAAGACATGTCTTATGTTTCTCTAGGATATTTTTTGTGTCTCTTCAAGACATATCACTTGTCTTGGTGGGATATGCTGTATATCTCTTTAGGAAATTTTCCATGTCCTTCCAAGTCATATTCCAGTGTCTCTTGGGACACATCCTGGTGGGACATAAAAAATGTCCCGACGGTATATTTTCTCTTCCTTTCTTTTAATCTCTCCTTTCTCTGTCTTTCATTCTCTTCGCCGTCATCAATAATGTCTCTGGCACTGGTGACATCGTCGGCAACCCAAAAAAAAAAAGAAAAAGAGGAAGAGAAGTAACAAAAACAAACACAACGTGGAAATAACAAAAAAAAATCTCAACGGTCTATTCGACCTTTAAAAAAACAAAAACTTGTCTGATCTAAGGCAATGGACGAATGAGGATGACGATGGTGGTGGCTGCGATGTGGAGTCTGATCTAAGGCAATCGATAAGCAAGGACAACGGTGGTGGCAGCTGCAACCATCACTAGCCAATCAAGCGAAGATTCAAGCATCCAAACGTCAATCGTTTGATTGTCACCCACGGTCATGTGGAGATCCGAGTTCCAATCGTCGTTCAATCATCACCCACCGTCATGTGGAGATTCGAGTTCCAATCGTCGTTTAATCGTCACCCACGGTCGCATAGAGATCGGAGCTTCCAAACATCGGTAGTTCGACCGTCGTCCATGGTCGCACAGAGATCGGAGCTTCTAGACACTGACTATTCAATTGTTGCCGATGGTCGTGTAACCGACGCTTGTGGTTGAGCAGAGATCGGAGCTTCTAGACGTTGGTTGTTTGACCGCCACTCGTGGTCACTCTAATTTATTCAATCATTGCTTGTTGCCATTGGTCGTGCTTCGTTCTTTTGCAACGACAAGGAACAGAGAAGAGAGAGAGAGAGAGGAGAGATAAAAAGATGAGAAGAAGTTGGAGGAGTGAGATTCATAAATGGAGAGAGAAGGATGGGAAAGAGAGGGAGAAAATCAAAATAAAAAAAAAAAGATGGAAAAAAAAATGGCATATGAAAAACTATTAGGTAAATCAGGGGGCAAAAACTAATTGGAAAAAAAGAAAAGGAAAAAAAAAAAGTGGTGGCATTACTTTTTTATGGCATAAAAGGGGGTTAATTTTACTTTTGGCTTTTGAATTATGCAAGTTGCTACATTTTGACCCTAAACTTTAAAATGCAGCAAATCACACCTTAAGCTATTTAATTTGTTTCATTTTGACCTTTTCGTTAACAAAACTGTTAAAAATTAATAGACTTGAGCCAATAGTTTCAGTTTTATCTTCTAAATTATGCAACTTATCTAATTTTGACCCATAAACCTCAAACTATAACAAATCACACCCCAAAATTATGAAAGTTGTTTTATTTTGGCCATTTAATAATTAAATTCGTTAAATATTAACGAATTAAGCCCCATATATATGCACCTGATCGATTAATTATAAATCGATAGTCGAGATTATATTGTTTATAATTGACTTCATACACCCCAAACCTTCACAATCAAATGTACATTTTTGTTGACTTAAAATTAATACAAATTTTGTGGCTTTTTTATTTTGAGTCTAATTAAGCGAAGTATTCTTCATTGTGTCATTTACGTAATTTTTAACCTCAAAATTTAGTCAAAAAAATAACAAGTAGGTTATATTGTACTATCTACATATCGTTTTTGTTAGGCACCCATATATCCAGTGTTTTTTTCTTTATTTGTTGATATTTTTTTTAATTTAATTCATCTTAAACATATGATGGAGAAAATTTGATAACACTTGTTGAGCCAAAAAAGTAAAACTTTTATCAATGAAATTATAAAAAAGAAAAAATAGTAAAACTTATATAATGGATAAACAAAATTTAAATATTTTGACTTCAAAATATATATTGAAAACATATATAGAGTTAAAAAATCAAAATAGTCATTTGATTCAATCCTTTAATATTCAATAGATTTAATTATAAAAGGGTCAAAATAAGACAAGTTTATAGTTTAAAGGTATAATTTGTTATAGTTTAAAGTTTATAAATCAAAATAGGACAAATTGCATAGTTTAAAGATCAAAAGTAAAATTATTGGCCAAATTTCATTAATATTTAACAGTTTTGTTAACAAAAGGCTAAAATAAAACAAGTAGAGTAGTTCAAGGTTATGATCTATTATATTTTAAAGTTTAGGTCAAAACACGACAAGTTATATAATTCATAAGACAAAAGGGCTCAATTCGACCGTCGCTTGTTGCCATTGGTTGTGCTTCGTTCTTTTGCGATGAGGAGAAACAGAGAAGAGAGAGGAAAGATTAAAAGACGTGGAAGAAGTTGGAGGAGAGAGATTCATAAATGGAGAGAGAGGGACAAGAGAGAGGGGGAAAAATCAAAATAAAAAAGGAAAAAAATGGCATATGAAAAACCAATAGGTAAACTGGGGAAAAAATAATAGGAAAAAAGAAACAGAAAAAAAGTCATGACATTACTTTTTTATGATAGGAAAAATGTTGTCAAATATGGCATAATTAATTTTTTTCAATTAAAAACCTGAGTTCGTGCAAAAAAACCCAAAAATAAAACTAGTCCACCGGATTACTCATCAATTTCAGAATAGTCAGCCCGTAACACGTGTCAAGTAAAGCGCACATGTCGGTAATTTATTCCCAATATAAGTATAGTAGCCACTACTGGATCGCTCGTTTTCCAGCAAAATGATTGGCCAAACTGAGGTTGGACAATCCATCCAAGCCAATAGCCTCAACCCTTTCGTTAAGCTCAAATAGTCTCGGACCCACTTGATCCGTCTCACCCCCCAAACACCAACCCACGGCACAAAACCAACGGAAGTTACCCTATAAAAGCGCCCACAGATTTCCATTTTCTGGTTTCGTCTCGCAAAATACAAAAGGCCTCTCTCTCTCTCCATATATAGACCTATAAACCTCTATATATATATATATATTTGTATGTATCTATGTACATCGCACTCATATACCAGTTTTTGATTCCAAGGTCGAAGTGAATCAATGGCGCCCACAGCAGCGATGCTGATATTGAGTCACAATAGCAAATCAAGTCCTTCTACACCATCTCTTCCTTGCGCAGCAGCTTCTTCTGGGGTTGGAGTGTCAATAATGAAATGGGTTTCAGAGCACAATCCCATCAGCTTCAATCCAAGACCAGATCACAAGCGTGAAAGTTGCATGGAGATTGGTCATGACACTCATGCAGCTCTTGAGAAGGGGTTCCAAGAAGCCCTTGAACTCAGCTGCTGGTAGCTTTGCTGTGGTGGTCCAAGTCCATGTAACGTTTTTATGTACTTATAAGTTCCATCTTTTTTTTTTTTTTTTTTTTCGTTCGTTTTTTCCTGTTGGTTAATGCCACTGTCACTGAATTTGCACAGATAGAGGGAAATGTTTTACAAATGTTTTTTTTTGGGTTGGTTTAATCAATGAGGGGAAAAAAAGGTGCTGATGCATGTTTCATGTAGATTCTGACAATTCGAGTTTAATAAGGATGTTTGCTGTTATTATCAAAACAGTTACTTTCCGAAGCTTCTCTTTTTGGTTTATTGGAAAGAAAAAGAATTAAGTAGGATGCCTTGCTCCTAAAAATAAAATAAAAACATTAGTCTCAGATCTGTCTTTGTCTGTAGCAAACGTTCGGGGATCACAGATAGAACGGAAGGATCCGACCCACTTCTACCCAGAATAATCTTAATTTCACATAGATCACTAGAAGTCGTACACTCCAATAACCAATCAAGACCTTAAAATGAAACAAGTAGCAAACTTACTGAAATTTTCTATTACATGGGTTCTTAATCAGAGAATACCATAATCATAGATGTAGCTTCTTAAATTAACATTCGCCCATTACTCTCCCTCTCTCTCTCTCTCTCTCTCTCTCTCTCTGTGAAAAAGCTTGGGGTATCGAATCATACGCAATCATTACAGAACTTACGGTCATGAGTGTGCGAAGATTAACGATATTAACACAATTGATGAAAGTAAAACTTTGATTCACGCAGAACTGAAATTAGGTCTCCTGACTCCTCTCCAAATATTAAATCAGTTTAACCTGAGGTCCGTTAAGCAGAGAAGAGCATGTGGTTGGGGAAAGTTATGGTCTTAAAGGCAAGTAACTAAGGCAGAGGGAGTCTGATCCTGCAAAGAAAAAGGAGATTTGGCTAATTAATAAAGCACTACTTTTTAACTTCTCAAAATAACTTAAAGCACTACTTTCACTTAAACAAAAGGGGCAGAAGTTAAAAACATAACTTTTACCTTTTCAAAATAACTTAAAAAGCGCATTTAATTTTGGGCAAAGTCCTGAATATCTTTACCAAACACGATAAGTGCATTCGAGTTTGTGCAAAGTGGATTTGAAAGGATAAATACCAAACGCACCCAATATAGGACAATACCAATGTCCAAGAGCGTAGACCGTTCAGCATCAACAATGCCCACGGATTTTGCGCCCAAGAGAATAAAAATAATAAGTATAAAAAATAAAAATAAATAAATACGAGACCCACATGTTTGAACACAGGGCAGTCCTAGGACTCGGGTCCAATCCATCAAAATTGAATGAGTCTCCCATCCTACATACCAAACGAGGATATCGGTCAGCAGCAACCAAAACAAAAACAGACAAACATCAACAAACAAATTCCCCGTTTGTGTTCAAACACAAGTCAAACTTTTTGCTACAGTATTTTATCTCACAAAAAATTTAAATTTCTCCTCAATCTTTCCATTCATAACTATCAACCGAATTGGCTAAAAACCAAAAAAACCTGAGCCTTTAGTTTGTGTGCGCACCTTGTTGCTCAAGGAGGACTTTGGTTTGATTTCCGGCTGCCAATCGTGAGAATTTCAAATGACATTAACATGAGATTTTCTACTTTTGATCTAAATATTTATATCATACCCTAATCCCATTTATAGGAATGGAAATGGCAGTTTATTATTGTGAAGACTGCTTGAAATAGCATTTTGAATGATAAAGCAAAATCTGTAAAGACAGCCAATTGAATTTGTTTTTCTTGCAACGATGACATTTAACAGCCACACCAATCGTGAAATAAGACTATCTTGTATAACTTGCTTCACCTTGAACCAAATTCACCCAGCCAGTTTAAACACATAATTATATAGCAAACCAAATTTGAGAGTTTGTTTGATTCGTTGTTCGAATCACGGTTCAAATCATTTTGCTACAATATTTTATCTCACAAAAATTTAAATCTTCATTTAAATTTTTTATTCAAATCTATGAACCAAACGGACTCTGAATCTTGCCCGTGCTAATATAAATTCTGTTCTGAACCAACACATATCCATCAAAGGGAACAAAGAAATTGACTAGTAGATAATTCTAGCTCAACATGGGAAAAATGGCATTGAATGTCAGAAATGATAAATAGCTTACTCCCTGGAATGCTCTCAGAAGCATATAAATAAATAACTAACACGCACAAGCAATAGCACCTGGGGTTCCCACTCTACCATTGCCTCTATGCAAGGGACAGTTCTCCCGCAGGTATTTCTCTCTTCACTAGTTTGGCCCAAGATTCATTGGTTTCGGTGATGACTTTAAGAGCATAATCCTGTTCGTTTCACAGATTAAACTGGTATCAAATTCAAGCACTTGATATGCATTTAACAGCCATAATAAATACAGGCATTACTTTACACCAGGAAGTGTCAGAAACTGCATTGGATAAGCATTTCCACTACACTTATCATGGTGTTAAAGAAAGGAAATAAGGCTGATTTCGTGCAGAGTCTTGGGCAAATATGTAAAACCAGTCTACATTAATCCATGTATGCTGGCAGCATGTTTTCATGACCTCTTTACTTTCCAAGGACGAATACTGAAGATTCACCACCCAATTGAGCTTGAAACATTATGCAGGCAATTCTTATATTTCCCACCTCTAATTTTGGATTTAAAAATAAAAAAAAAGGTACCAATCAGAAGTAATTGCTTGAATTTGAGAATGGAATATATGCATTAGGGAAACTAGGAAAGATCTCCAGAAATTTGCATCATCAAATAAATGAAAAAAAAAAAAAAGAAAACCAAAAAAAAAAAAAAAAAAAAACCTTATTTGCTGCGTTGTTGCCAAGACCAAACTTGTTAGCCGGCTTGCCATCAGGGATCTTGTAATCTCTAAACCAGTCCCTTATTGCAGTAAGAGTTCCCTGAAGATAGCCAATGGATTAGGCCCCACATTGAAAGCGCCATATTCTATCTTAAATAACTTCATCTCCAAGAAAGAAGATTCCACATGGTATAATGAACAGAAAGCCAAGAGAAGAGAGACTTGACCTTATGAATAAGACTCATAATCCTAACAATAGTTTCTTATTTGTTGCATGCAAAAATGAACTGTCTTCACAAAGGGCCAACTCACTCACAATTTCCATGGCTTTCTACATCTAAGATGATACATAAATTTACCAGGTGTGGAAAACCAGAAGAATAAGAGGTTTTTTTTTTTTTCTTATTCAAAAATCTGTATAGACTCGTTAATATACACAAATACTGCCCTAAGTATACAAGGAAAGTTGACTAATCTACAACAGATCCCTCAATAAATGGATTTCATAAAACTGCTATCTCCTAATTTTAGGAATACAAATCAACTTTCTAAATGTACAATTTTCCTAAAACAACTATGCTACTAACAAACACGTTTTCTAACACTCCCTCTCAAGCTAGTGAATAGACATTGTCCATTCCCAGCTTGGTAATAACCGTCTGAAATGTAGGGTTGCTCAAACCCTTAGTAAGTACATCTGCAAGTTGAGAGTTAGTAGACACATAAGGCATACAAATTAAACCACTGTCTAGCATTTCTTTAATGAAGTGTTTGTCCACTTCAATGTGTTTTGTTCTATCATGTTGCACCGGATTGTGTGCAATGCTGATTGCAGATTTGTTGTCGCAGTGAAGTCTCATAAGACCCTCCCACTTAATCATCAAGTCTTCTAAGATGATCTTCAACCATAGCAGCTCACATACTCCTAGTGCCATTGCTCGAAATTCTGACTCAACACTTGACCTAGCCATCACATTTTGTTTCTTTCTCCTCCACGTAACAAGATTCCTGCCAATAAAAGTACAATACCCCGTGGTAGATCTTGTCTACTGCTGACCCAGCATAGTCAACATCCATGTATGCTTCGAGTGTAAGTCCAGTATCTCTTTTGTACAAAATGCCTTTCCCTGAGGTTCCTTTAAGATAGCGCAACACCCTATAGGCAACCCGCAGGTGAACCTCTTTAGGATTGTGCATTAACTGACTTATTACACTCACAGCATAGGCAATGTCAGGCCTAGTGTGAAACAAGTAAATGAGCTTTCCAACTAATCTCTGGTACATCTCCTTATCAACAACAACATCCTCCTCTGCCTTTCCAAGTTGATGATTGGGGTCTATTGGTGTGCTTGCAGGTTCGCATGCTAGCTTTCCTATATCTTTCAAGAGATCAATAATGTACTTCTATTGGGAGAAAAAAATTCCCAGTTTTGAGTGTGCCACGTCAATTCCTAGAAAGTATTTTAATCTTCCCAACTCTTTTATTTCAAATTCTTCCGCCAAGCATTGTTTCAGATTTTGTCCTTTTCATCATTTCCTGTCACTATTATATCAACATACACTAGAAGAACCGTAACTCCCCCTGAATCTGAATCTGAATGCTTGATGAAGAGTGTATGGTCTCCTTGACTTTGTTTATATCCCATGGCTAACATTACTTTGGTGAATCTTCCAAACAACACTCTCGGCGATTGTTTCAGTCCATACAATGCCTTTTTAAGCCTGCACATTTTATTGGTTGCCAGATTCCCACCAAACCCAGGTGGGATTTCCATGTATATTTCTTCCTCAAGGTCCCCATGCAAGAAGGCATTTTTCACATCAAACTATTGTAATTGCCAATCATAATTAGTGGCCAAGGACAATAGAACTCTGACTGTGTTCATCTTAGCAACCGGGGCAAAAGTTTCTTGATAGTCTATCCCATAAGTCTGTGCATATCCCTTAGCCACCAACCTTGCTTTATACCTTTCGAGCGTGCCATCTACTTTATACTTCATAGTAAACACCCATTTACATCCCATTGGCCTTTTTCCTTTAGGTAGATCCACCACTTCCCACGTCTTGTTTTTCTCCATGGCCTGCATTTCAACATTCATGGCATTTTTCCATTCTTTACAGGATAAAGCCTCAAATAGTGTAGTGGGAATAGACACAGTGTTTAGACTCATAAGAAATCTTTTATGAGATGGTGAGCATTTCTCAAAGGACACAATGTGAGAGTGGGTATAACGGGTGTTTAGTACATTCCCTAGTTCCTTTCCTGACAACAATAAGCAAATTAATATAAACTGGCAAAGAATTACAGCCGGTTACCTCATTCCTAGAGTTAGAGCCTGATGCTTGGACTTGCGCCTGTTCAGGAACCAGATTCTTCCTCCTCTAGTACACCTGAGAGAACCTTGTGTTATGAAGAGTGTCACTATCTCTAGTCACAAATTCAGGAACATGGCTTGGTGAGGATACGAGATCAAGAGGGGACGGAATTGAGGACACAGGTTCAAGAGACGAATTACGCTAGCTGGGGAAGAGTTGGTTTTGGTTATGGGAAGACTGAGGCTGAGATTGAGAAGGTAAAGGTAATTTCAGAAGAAAAAAATCTCTATCCTTAACTTCCACAAATATGGTCTCCCCCTAAAGATAAGGTTTAGTGAAGTAGGACTAATTTTCAGCAAAGGTGACGTCTACAGAGACAGAATTTTCCGATGGGCGGATGATAGCACTTGTAACCCTTTTGGGTTGAAGAGTACCCAAAAAAATACATTTTAATGCTCTTGGATCCAGTTTCCCTCTATTTTGACTATGAATGCGAACAAATGACACACAACAGAATATTTTAGGAACAAGATGATTGGTGGTACTAAGGTTAGGATAAAATTTAGAAAGTACCTCCATAAGACTTTTGAATCCCAAAACCCTTGATGGTAATCTGTTTATGAGATGTACAGCTGTAAGAACAACTTCCCCCAATATTGTTTTGGCACATTTTTTTGGAATAGGAATGCTCGGGTTGTGGCAAGTGAGTGACCATTTTTCCTTTCTGCCACTCCATTTTGTTGTAGAGTGTTGATACAGGATGACTCATGAATAATCCCATCCTGTTGGAAGTATGGTGATAAAATTTGATTGAAATAATCCCTTGCATTATCTAAACTAAACCTTTTAATGTGAACACCAAACTGATTTTTTATGATGTTACGAAAGTTGGGGAGGACATTCTTCACATCAGATTTGAATTTAAGCAAAAATACCTAGGTGACCCTAGTACATTCATCAATAAAAGAAACAAACCATCGAGCCCCTAAAACATTAGTAATAGTGGATGGACCCCATATGTCACTATGAATTAATGCAAACATAATAGAACTTCTTTTATTACTGATTGGAAAGCTTACGCGTTTGTGTTTCGCAAGTTCACATACATCACAATGAAAATTTTCACTATCTAGCCCTTTGAATAAGGAGGGAAACATAACTTTAAGAACTCCAAAAGAAGAGTGTCCCAAGTCTTAGATGATGGAGCCATGTCCTATCTTTATTGGTAAGGGATTGTTCAGAAAGAAATGACAGAGGTATTTTGCTCTTGCTAACACTTGGATTTCTAGGTGCCTCCAAGTAGTACAATCCGTCCTTCTCCTTAGCACGTGCAATCATTATCCCCGAACCATAGTCCTAAATTACATAGTGAGTGGGAAAAAAGGTTACTTTGCAATTCATGTCATGATAGAGTTTACTTATAGACACAACATTAGTGGATATCTTCGTAACATGAAGGACGTTCCTAAGAATAATGGAGGGGCTAATCTTGACATCTCCAAAACCTGCTACAGTGGTTAGTGAACCATCTGTAGTAGCTATTTTCTTACTGCTAGGACAAGGGACATAGTTACTAAACTTGTGAGAGGAATGTGTCATATGATCTGTGGCTCCTGAGTCAATAATCCATGAATTCCAAATTTTTTTATCTGAGGCATTTAAACTATGTGAAAGAGGAAATTTACTTGAATGTGCCAATGAAATGGTATCTGTAGGTTTTTCAAGAGTTACCAGTAGGTTCCTTAGCCTCTCAATCTCCTCTTTGTTGAACTCTCTTTACTCTCTTTGCTCTTGAGCCTTTTCTTCTCCTTGTTGAGTTGTTGTTAAGTGTGCTTGCCCTTGGTTTCTTTGCTGTCCACCTTTATATCCCCCTCCTTGCTTGACGTAGAAGGCTTCCCATGCAATTTCCAGCACTTCTCCTTGGTATGCCTTGGTTTTTTACAGAAAGTGCACCATAGGTTGTCTCGGCTCTCACCATTCAACGATTTGGACAATTCAGTTTTCCTGCCTTCTTTATTAGTTTGTTGCTCCAGTTTTGAATCATGGATGTTCACCCCATTAGTCAGCATGGCCAAGCCATCAATGGTCTGTGGTTCAACCATTATCCCCCGTCTACTTTCCTCAGCCATGATAATAGAAATAACTTCATTCAGAGAAGGCAATTCCTCTTTGCCCAAAATTTGAACCCTAACCTGATTAAATTCAACATTAAGACCAGCCAAGAAATCATACACCCAGTCTTTCTCAATGAAATTTTTTAGGGTCACAACATCTTCACTACACTTCATCTCTATGCAACGATAATGATCCAACTCCTGTCGTAGTCCCTTTAGAAGATTAGCATAATCTGTAACCGTCTTGTTTCCCTACTTGGTACAGGCAGTCTGGACTTTAATTTCATAGACTTGAGCAGCGTCTTGAACTTTGGAGTAAGTTTGTCTGATTGACTCCCAAATATCCTAGGCAGTAGGTAGGAACATACAAGTGTCACTAATATCTGATAACATTGAATTCCACAGCCATGCCATGATCATAGAATCTTCCTCATCCCATGCGTCAAATCCTAGGTCTCCTTTTTTAGGTCCTGTTCCCAAAAGGTGGCTCAGCTTTCCTTTTTCGTTTATGACCGTGTGAACCAATTGAGACCATTTCAAATAATTCTTCCCATTTAGACGGTATGCTGCCTAAATATGTTGTAACTCTCCAGCGGGCTGATTTGTTGTTACTTCCTCAGACTGAATTGCAATGGTACCAGAAGTTGTCTCAGACATGGTGATAGGCAAGGAAAGTTATGAAGGCAGCGAAGAGATGATATGATGGCTACAAGGAGAAATAAGAACAGAAACTGCTCTAAGAATTTTCAGCAATGAAGGCTAAACAAAAAACTGTGCAATATACTCTGTTTTTGGACTAAAAAATAAGGTAAAACAGGGTACAAGGAAAACACCAGTATGAAATGGCAATGAGGGCCTGTGTGATGAGATTTTTGATCCCAGAAAATAGCCTAAAGCTCTGATGCCATGTGGAAAATCAGAAGAAGAGGTTTTTTTTCTTATTCAGAAATCCGTACAGACTCGTTAATATACACAAATACTACCCTAGGTATACAAGGAAAGTTGACTAATCTACAATAGATCCCTCAATAAAGGGATTTCATAAAACTGCTATCTCCTAATTTTAGGAATACAAATTTTCAACTTTCTAAATTTACAATTTTCCTAAAACAGCTATTGTACTAAACAAACACGTTTTCTAACACCAACTAATCAACCCAAAACCCAACTGTCAAATGTGGGAACTGGCAGAAGCTATTCTACTTGCTCAACTTAGATGCAGGCAAAAGACTACAGGCCCCTACAGCTGCTTCTAAGACCCCCATGCTCAAATTCTCTTTTGACAGATACACTTAGATAATGCTTCTTCCTGCTTTAAGTGATAATTAAATTCCTTCCCAACCATTGACTTACGTAAAAAAATATGTTCAAGCTCCTCTAAGTTCTCATCTAATGAGCATAGAAAAGGAAACAACACCCAAGAGGAGTAGGAAAAGAGACATACAGGGAAATGCTTCTCAACATCATCAACATCATTCACAAGAGAAGCTTTTGGATCATCCAATGAAATTGCAACTATTTTCCAGTCAAGTTCCCCCTCATCAATCATAGCTAAAGCACCCAAGGGCTTCACTTTAAGAATCTCCCCAATCTTTCTCCGACTTTCCCCAATCTCAACAACATCAACTGCAAGTTTACGAAACAAAATGAAAATGATAATGATGATGATAACAACAACAATAACAATAAATAATAATTCTGATCCTTTCGACTGTATTTACCCATGAAAAGAATATGCAAAAGCAAAAGAAGGCAAAGCAGTGATACCTGGATCATTATCTCCAAATGCTCCTTCAACTTCAGAGTTAGCAAATGACGGGTCTTCCCATGTTTGCGGAAGCAATCCATAATTCCAATTTATGTTGTAACTAAACATGGAATAACATTTAAAAAAGAAAAGAAAACAATACACATTAAGATTTTTTTTTTTTTTTTTTTGGTGGGAAGAAAGAAAACTTCATCAAGACAAAATGAATAATGAAGAACAAAGCAAGAAACTAGCATATACCAACTACTTCATGGCATGAAAAAAATAAAATAGGAATGCATGAAAAGGTGTAGCTGGCACAACAAAGTTAATTGTCATAATCAATTACGCTATCCCTTCTCCTTATATTACCATTTTTACATTTTCATTGTAATAACAGTAAAAAACAGATATGAATTCTTAGGAACTCTATCAAAGGAATGACTTGCATTTGAAAGAGTAGACAAGAGAGAGATTCATAAATAAATTCTTTAAAATCAGAGATTAACTGATATAGGCAGTGGCCATAACACTAAAAATACTCTGCTCACTTCATTTCAGACGAAAGATAGCTGTATCAAAACTGGCATGTTTTCCATTACAGTTTCAAACACATACATATTGCAAGCTGAATAAACTTTCATATGTTAATTTCCACGGATGGAGACAACAAATCCAAGAAACTTTATAAGCACAAGAAACAAAATAAATCGTCAAATTATGTCTTACGGGTAGCATCGAAGTTTTCCCTTCTTTGTGTCCTGCTTTATTGGAGTGTGTTGTTCATTAGTAGCAACCTCCATCTTTGCACTCGATTCTTTGGATATTTCAACAACAAAATTGAAAACACCATCTCCCAAGCGAAGAGGAATATCATGCCAAGGGGAAACCTGTATGTAAAAGTTAACACTATGTGTTAGCAGGTTGACAAAAAAAGGAGAACCCTTTTTTTTTTCAATTTTTTGTTGAAAAATTGGGAAGTGCTTAATTGGATATAATTTTCTAATTAATTTTCCCATAAATCTTTGATTCTTTTTAAGTATTTTGTGTTTTATTATGTGATTTTGTGTCTTGTAGGTATTTTAAGGTAAAGAGATGAAAATTGGATGAAAATTGGAATTTTGAAGCACAAGAAATCTATTTAGCCATTTTAGCAGTCAACCAGGAGGCCCAAATTGGATTTGTGAGAGTCTAAGGGATTAAATTGGCAATATCAGCTAAAGGTAGACTTGCCACCGCAAGGAAAATCCATGCAGCCATCCCAAGGGACAAAACCAACTCGCCCCCGCCAAAAAAAGCTTGTAGCCATGGCCAGAAGTGCGCGAGGCTGCGAACATGGAAGCCTGCCCCCACACAGGAGAAAGATGAGCAGGCCTGCTGCCCAGCACAGCGCGCAGCCGCACACGGCAATCCCAACCCCGCACACGCGTACACGCCCAGTCACTTCATGTGAGAACCCTTCCGCACATGGCCATTAGAAACCAAGCGCGCCCTGCGCGTCCTTTAGTCTTTGTGCTCGATTTTTGACCTAAAGTGGCTCAAAATTACCTGTTTTCAACCTAGAAAAACAAAAGCCTATAAATACCTCACTTAGACACAACTTTTTATCAGTTTTTGATATTTTTCCTTAGTTTTTCTTAGGCTTAGAAGATGAAAAAGAAGAAGAAGAAAAAGTGGAGATCAAATGGTGGTCTGAAGAAAAATGGTCTATGTTCTTGAAGATCATCCTAGTTCTCCCTTTCCTTCTCTTTCCTTTTCATTTTTATTTTATTTTCCAATGTTTTTAAAAATTTGCACTTGAATGGAATTTCAAAACCCTAGACATAATTTTAAAATTAATTTTCAGAATTATTTTCTAATTTCCAATTGAAATTGTTTACAATCTTCTATTTTTATTGTTCATGATTATTTTCTTGTTTTGTTTGGGTGCACAACTAAATAGGACTTAAATTTAATTTATTGCTAGATTGAAATGCTTGATTTGTAATTGTCTTGTCGTTCTAATCATTAGTAGCAAATTGTGATCCTTAATTATGGTCAAGTTTTCGTATGATTGCATGTGGAACATAATCTAGGTTAAATGATCCGAGTTTATGTGATTGTTATCTTGATCAACCTATCTTTCTCATGTTAATGCTTCCATTAGATTAAATTTAGAGGGCTTATTCTAGGTTGTTTAATGGCAAGGGGTTTAATAAAGCGCTAGTCTTATGAAATCTACACAGTAAGGAAAAATTGAAATAGCAGAGCTTGTTGCTATCCATGATTGGTAGTTTTGATAGTTGATTGAGAATAATTCTGAAATTAGTTGTACAATTATTGTTTAATGGTGGCAAATGATCCTTTGATTGGTTTTAATATTATTGTTTCTTATTCATTTATTTTCTTGTATTTTTGTTAATTTAGTTGTTTAGTTAATTATATTAAAAAAAAAAAACCCTTTTGTGTTTATCTTTCATGTGTTTTACGTTGCCTTAGTATTAACAACTAATTAACTAGACCCAATCCTTTGCGAGAACGATCCTTACTCACTACTATATTTAGACTACGACTACACTTTAAGTAAGATTTAATTTGGGTGTCCCCCAAGACTTACCAAAACTCAACATCAACTCTTGCGTGATTACTCCAAAAGTATCATTTTTGTGAAATTACAAATCGTGCCCAGTTATGTCCAGATGACAACAATTGCATGCCTTTTCCTTGCATTTTCTTATATTATAGCATGATGATTTCAACTTCTCACAAATTCACTAGGTTACAAACACTTTCAAAGTCTAACAAAAGCTACGGATGGAAATTTAATTTGTTTTCTTCCCAACATTTTCTCCCAAATCATGTAAAATTTGTTTGATCAATTCAATATATGATATTCCATCCATGTCTAGAAGATCAAACATTTTGAATTATCTGCCCTATTCCCCTACATACATATTCAAACTTTCCCGAGAAGCAAATAATAAATCACTCAAATGTAAAAACTCAATTTTCAAACTAAAACAATTAAAAACGAACGAAAAAAAATGAAGTTGTGTACTTTATTATTCCTCTCTGGTCTTGTCTACAAAATTTGATAATTTATAATTGTTGTAAGCAATGTCAGTTAGCATTCTTTTTCTCTCGAAATATGCTTGTTTGAAAAAGCTCTAATTTTAAGTTTGCAAAGAAGTAAGTCGGCATTTACTCTGTCAATTCGCTAGAGGCAATCAATAGTCAAAATCCGGTATTTTCGATCAAAATTTTCACATGCTCTTCATTTTCTCAGCAACCAAACAAAGACCACAAAATAAATAATTAAAATTAAAAAAAAAAAAGAAAAGGTCAACCTTTTTGCCGGAACCGTCAACGAAGAAGACTCTGTAATCTAGGGTTTCAGGCTGACCTTCCTCCTTGACCTGAACCTGAGGGTTGTAGATGGCGCGACAACCGAATGACCTCCTGGTCGTCGACGGCAACCTCCTAGCGAAAGCGACGCCGTGCTTGGGAAAGAAAGACGAGACTTTGGAGAGCAGGCACGAAGCTGTGGCGGAGCCGGTTGTGTTGGCGACTGATATCACTCTCGCGGTCGCCATGGTTGCGGGTTTCCAAAAGTGGGGAGTCAGGTAGTGAGTTTGAGTTGAGCGAGAGTGAAAAAGCGTAGTTAGAGAAAGACTTGGGTGGTTTTAAGCCACGAAACAAGTGGTGTGCTTTGATTGGGTTGTTTTACGGAACCCGTTGAAGACAGGAGACACGTCGTGTACCTCACGCTAACCTTTGCTTACATCCGCTCCACTCTAGGGCTGACAATTTATATTCAATATCGTGTTCGTACCAACACATTTTTAACACGATACAATTAAACTAAACATAAATATGATACGTTTAATAAACGTGTCAAAAATACAAACACAAACACGACCCATTTATAACACGTATAATACGACATGATTAAAATACACCTATTATAAAATTTTTTAAAAATTTTGACTAATTAAAATAAAACTCTTTTACTATATATTTTACTATTTTTTATTTATAATTTTCACTCTCAAATTTTTTATTTATGATTTTTTAGTGTTATAAATTTTTTAGTGTCCGAAACGTAATGAATATACAATATTCATTTATCATTGAATGTTTAAACTGCATTAATTTTAAAGAGTTCACTTTGAACCCAAGGAATATTAAAGCCCTCAATAGCTATTTCACGCTTCTGCTAAAAAGGAGGCTGTCTTATAAGAATGCGGGAGAGGCTATCATTCTCTTTCGATGTGAGACTCGAGGAAGGTAGAAATTTCAAAACCATAAAACTTCAATAAATATATTAGATGCCCTCATTTAACAACAAACAGACATGCAGCATAGTGGTGAACGTGGAGAAAGTGAAGCTTTGCATATTGCAGGTGCGAGGAACCTTGCACCTACAAACTTATGAAATTTTTTTATTTTCATACTATAAAACTACAAAAAAAATATTAGAAACCTTCATTTAACAACAAATATTCATACAACATGGTGGTGAATTGGTGGTGAGATTTAAACTTGCACACCTCAGGTGTAAGGTTCGAATCCTTACACCTTCAAAATTACAAGCCGTGTCCAAAATTGCAGACTCTACCCCACTCGTGTTCTATTGAGTTTTTTCTTTTCTTTTTTCTTTTTTTGGATTGAAATGCTGTTTTGGTTAGGGTGTTTTTATTGGCACCCTTTATGTTATTTTTTATATATTTTTTTAAAAAAAGTTTTTTATTATTATATTGTCTATTAAGACAAAAATATTTTTAAAAAATATTTATTATACATTCTACCTTAAAAAAGAATTATTGTGCCTACTTTTTTTATTTGAGAAATTTCTAAATAAAAGAGCCTTCTAGAAAAATAAATGTGGTTTCTTTTTCTTTAAAATTTTTGTTTTTCATTGATAAGACTTAGTTCTTATTAACAAGAAACATTTTTGTTCTTGTATTTTGTACTTTAACCGTTGTATTGAAATACAGTTTTAAATTTGAATCTCACAAAACCAAAAATAAGCACACATTCACTCAATCATTTTTTTTTCCACCCTATCATTATTAAAATAACAAATGCAAAAAGCTTCAAAAATTAGGGGAAAAAACATGTTTTTCGTTGGGTGTGAAGGGTCTTCCGGCGTAGGGTGGCGGGTTGGGAGTGGGGGATTTTCCAGTGGAGGGGTGGCAAGTGTAGGGTCACCGGGTGAGGATGGCAGGTGGAGGAGTCGCAAGGTCTCCATCTTCGTGCAACAAAGTTCCATGGCAAAGAGAGCCCATGGTGGTCGCTACCTAGGCAGCGAAGCCACGAACTTTGCGAGGATGTGCGAGCTGGACAGAATCTCAACGGAGGGACATGGAGGAGCAGCAGCGAGTTCATGAACTATGACAGAGAAGACCCAAAGCCCATCTCCTTCACGAAAATCACGACTTTAGTCGCGTCTTTCCATCGGCATGCGCTCAATGCTCGTCTCCATCGTTGAAGAGATTTGGAATTGACGAGGAGCAATGACCCTTCGTCTCCATCTTTGATGGGTATGGCAGCCTCCAAATTTCGTCCGTGGATTCGTGCTACAAAAGGTTTGAGACAAACCCACGGTGCTCGGGAGGATTTTGTTTGCGAGCAACATCACGAGGGGTGCGAAGTACCCTGTTCTCGAGTAGTCGCCATGAGTGCGAAGCACTCAGTCCTCGAGCAGCAACCATTGGTGCGAAGGACTCCTTTCACGAGCAACCGTCGTGGCTTAGAAGGTCACAAGGGAAGGAGTAGGAATTGCAGCCATTCCCGTCGGAATCGTGACTGTCGTCGAAATCTGGGTTGTCACTCGTTGCCGGTGCACCTTCCTACACTCGTCGCCGGCAACTTCAAAGGCTGCCGGTAACCATGGCCTAATTTCTTCATTTTCAATTTATGCTTTTTTCCAGCTTTTGATTTTTTTTTTTTTT